>JAHWGI010001147.1:1627500-1912306 GCA_029379305.1 Frankliniella fusca | reverse complement strand
CGGTCTTGTCTAGACGGACGCCGGAAGGAGCTAAGGGACTGCAGATAAGGGCGGGGGGTTTTCGAGCTCGGCGACCACGAAAGCACTGAGGTGACTCACCACCATGGCAGTGAACCGGGGGGAAGAGCGCCTGCCTGATGGGTATGACCCATGCCACGATCTACTGAATGTAAGCAAAAAGCAAGTCTTCGCCCCTCCCTCTGACATCAGCGGGATTCTCCCTCAGCCTCTCTCCCGTCCTCCGGTCGATCTTCCTCTGATTTAAAATATATATTCAGGAAGAGGCTGTCAGCCAGGCTGCAGAGCTGAACCCCATGGTCCGGCGGCTGGCCCAGCACGTCGGCATCGACGTGCAGCCGCCCCAGCCGCCGCAGCCACAGTAGCCGCCGAAGCGCGCCCATCGCATGCAGCTGCAGCAGCAGGCGCAGCCAATGCAGCAACAGCAGCAACAGCAGGTGCAGCGCGCCTCACACCTGCAGCTGCAGCAGCAGGCTCAACCACTGCAGCCACAGCAGGTGCAGCGCCCCCCACACCAGCAACAGCAGCCACACCAGCAACGGCAGGTGCAACGCGCCCCACACCTGCAGCAGCAGGAGCATCCACAGCAGCAACAGCAGGTGCAGCGCGCCCCACACCTGCAGCTTCAGCAAGCGCAGCAGCAGCACTTGCCTGTTCCGCCCGTGCGAGTGCCTCAGCGCGCCCCAGCCCCACGGCCGCAGCTGCCTGGTGCCAATGGACCCTCTCAGCGCGACGGTAGCCCGCTCCCGGGTGGTCCCGTGCGGGTTGTGCGGCTGGAGATACCTTGGGAGAGACGCCTGATGCGTAACGTGGGCCTGCGTCAACAGTTTGAGCAGCAGAAAAGGCTTCAGCAGCAGCAGCAGGACCCGGAGCTGCAGCAGGAGCCGGAGCAGCTGCAGCAGGAGCCGGAGCAGCTGCAGCAGGAGCCGGAGCAGCTGCAGCAGGACCCGGGGTCGTGGCAGGGGCCGGAGCTGTGGCAGGAGCCGGAGCAGCAGCAGGACCCGGAGCAGGTGCAGCAGGAGCTGGAGCTGCAGCCTGACCTGAAGCTGTAGCCCGACCTGGAGCTGCACCTCGACCTGGAGCAACAGCGAGCACTGGGGTTGCTGCCGGAAGAGGATCTGCTGCCGGGGCCGGAGCAGCTGCCACTGTCGCCACTGCGCCCGCGACCCCAACAGCAGCTGCCACTGTCGACACCGCGCCCGCGACCCCAACAGCAGCTGCCACTGTCGCCGCCGCGCCCGCGACCCCAACAGCAGCTCCGCCGAAGGTCATCCGGGTCACTACCTCAGCTGCAACCCAACTGCCCACCGCGTCCCAACGCGCCGGCCTTCGACAGGGAGGCCCTTAGGGAGGCCGCGCTAGCTCGCGGACGAGCTGCACGAGCGGCGGCGGGGGCAGCAGCTCAGGGTGGGCCCGAAGGGAACCCGGACGACCCTCCGCCTCAGGATGTGCGTGTGCGTGGGGCTGCGGCTGGGGCAGCATGAAGGCCGCCACCGGCCAACCCAGCAGGACGAGGAGCCGCCGTCCCAGGCCACGCCCAGCGGGCCCACGGCCAAGCCGACTGCGACCTGGACAGGCGGCTCGACATGCTAGCCGACCGGGCCCCTCGCGAGGACCACAACTCGGTGTGGGCTGCATACCTGGTCTCACAGCTCAGGCGCTACCCTGATGAGGCTGCGATTGAGATGCAGCAGGAATTGATGCAATTCTTTTGGCGGCGGATGCTAGAAATTGATGAGCGCCATCGTTTGCGAGAGCAGCAGCGACGGAACCAGGGTAAACCCTAATTATTCTCTCTCGTTTTGATTTGTTTTGTTTTGTTTCCAATTTTGTTTTGCATGAACCAAGTATCATGCACGTTAATTTTGTGTTTCTTTCTAGTCCATTATGTCAGTGCTCTTGAAAAATTTAGTTCAAATTCTAAATCATGCTCTCTAATTTTGTATTAGGTAAATCTATTCGCACAAATTTTGGCGATCGTGTGTCATTGGCTATTGGCCCATTACTACAGCTCGCCAGGTGGCCGCAATAATAATAATAATAATAATAATAATAATAATAATAATAATAATAATAATAATAATAATAATATAATTATTATATATATATATATATATATATATATATATATATATATATATATATATATATGCATTTATATATATTTATCCATATATAAACATACTGTAGTATTGGGTAGGGCAATGCCGAGCTCGATGTTGACACAAGGTCGCATGAGTGGAGAATGGCGAAGAGCTCGAGGCTCGCGCCACCTTTTATTTGGTGTTTGGCAAAACAAGAGGAAGAACAAAGGCGATCGTAAAACAAAAGTTTGGTCTGGGCCCTGGCCATGTGTATCAGAGGGTGTCGCTGCCAACAGTGGCTCGGACTCAGGGAATCGTCTGCTTGTTTACGTGTGACCTGGTTAGGTTATAATGATGATAATACTACACTATTCCCTCTTTTTAGAACCCCCTCTCTCAAGAAATTTTCACATCTTATCACATCCTAGACTTCGCCTTTGTCTTCATTACAATTTTTTTTTTGGTTTTACAATTCAAGATTCACTGAACTAACGTTAACGTTATACAATTCAATAAATTATTTTCAAAATCTAAATCCTCAACTAAGCCTGTTGACTTCCACCTTGTGCAAACCTACGGATTATTCAACCCTACTGGTCTGACTCAGTGTGCAAACAAAAACGAATTGACTTTCCCCCTAGCATGTAGCAATGCATTAGTATGACCCCTACTCCGGCCCACTATTAATCCTGTTTAATAGTAGTCAAGTCCTTCAAGGGTGTCAACCACGGGGTTCCGTACCAGTTTCAGATCTTGCAGTCGCTGTAAGGGTGTAACAGGATACCGGAAACACACAATGAATCCTGGGACAGTAAATGTTGCACTTTTCTACAACTGCCTTAGAGCTTGCTTTGCTAGCCCTAAGTGTCTCCTACCCTCTAGCTAATACTATCTACGTGACACCTTAAAATTTTAACTTGCTGAACACTTTTAACCTCTTGAGGTTAAGGGATACTTAACTTGTAAAAATGAGGATGTTCCGTGTGTCTGATCCAGGATTCAGCGTCGATTCCCTCTGCCTCCTTTGATCGTCGTTGCTCTTGTCCTGAGGTTGCTCTGCGTCGTCTTGATGTGTTTGATTTTTGGATTTCCGATTTCTTTTGGAAATATTTCTTTAACTTCTTTCCTCCTCTCTTTTCTGATAGTATTCTCCACACTAGTGCTGTTTATTTTCATTTCATCAGCGTCTCGGAGTCTGCCGTCTGTCGGATCCGTTATCCGTTTGAACTTCGGGTCTCCCGAACGCGAACCGCGCTGCCGAGCCGGTCGCTTCGGTCCTTGCTTCTGATTGGCTGTCGCTTCTTACCCCCTCCACTTTTTCCAAGAAAACTTCCCCTGGTTGTGTGCGTCGCGTCATTCGATTGTTTAACTTATGCGTCGCGTCTTTTGTCCGTTACTTGGTAGCGTCTAGCGTCTCTCCGTTGTATTGAGCGTCACTGTTCCGTGTTTTTCTCTTCCAATCGCCATCACTATTAGTACTTCTGTTATCCCGTCACCAGTTGTTGTTCAGCATCACATAATCATGAGTGCTAATATTCTGGTTCAACATTATGCGGGACAGATTGCCGGCGACGCTACCGTGCACCGCGTGATTGACGCCAAGTGACGCTTCTTTTTAACTTCTATTTTCTCGAATTTCTCGTCCTTATGTTAGTTCATCATAATTATTTTTATTTTAATTTCTTTTGCCTCTTTTTTTTTTAGATCTGCGTCCAATGTATTTCTACTACACACCTCCATCCCTTGTGGACCGTTATCGTTCCATCCTTTACGCAACATACCCGTCTCATCCCCCTTCGTTTTCTGTCTTTCGACTCTTCTGCAGTGCGGGTGCCGCCTCGACCCCTGCTTTGTAAGTTTGCCCATTTTTGTTTATTTTTTTTGCCTTGCCATTGTTATTAGTACTTCCTGTATTTTATTGTGTATATATATATATATATATATATATATATATATATATATATATATATATATATTTATATATATATATATATATATATATATATATATATATATATATTGTAACGTTTCACCGATCCTGATCCCGTCACTCTCGGACCTCTCCTCTCCGTGGAGCAGGTGCCTCCGCCATCTGTGACATATCCTCTCGGCTTGGGCCGTCCTGAGCCCTTTGAGGACATTGTTGAAGCCCTGAGCGTGAGTTTCTTTTCTTTTTTTTCTCTTGTCGCGATGTCCTCCGTTGTGTGTTTTAATTATCATCGTGCTACCGAAGATGGAGAAACAGTTTTATTATGTGGCCAATGTGTTCCTTATGCTTCTACTTTCTTCGTGCTTACCGGGTCCTACGTATATTGTGTCAAAAAGCTTTCTTTAACTGTTTTGTACGGACCCAATTCTCCTTATATCTGTGCTCGCTGCTTGCGCGTGCCTTTTGTAAGCATCCCCTTCCGCGCCATCCTTATGAAAATCTTTGCGTGTTTAGTTATTTTTGTTTGTTTATTCGCAGTTGGAGATGCATCGTATGCAGCTGGAGGCCTCTGAGTCCGCGTCTTCTTCCACGGCTGGGTCTGAGGAGTGAGGTTAGTTTTTTTGTGTGTTTTGGTGGGTGTTGCTGTGTCCGGTGTGTGGGAGGAAATGGTGAGACGCCGTAGAGGAGGGCACTGGGTATTTATTGCTCCACAAGAGCAAGCACAATACACATACACACTAAACTGACAATACTCTAACTGATACTAATACACTATGAAGGTTGCAGGTAGCTCCAGGCAGCACTGTCCGCTCAGGTGGCTGGCTGAAGTACGAGTGAATCTCCGGCGGCCCGGCCCGGGCGGCGTGGCCCGGCCGGCGCCGGTGCTTCCTTGTGGCGCCCTCTGTCGGGCGCTGCCGGGGATCGGTGGGGGAATGCTTCCCTGTGGCGCGCTCCACCGGCCCGATGCCGCGGCGCGAGGGCGGGGGAGGCCGGACACGGCACCCCTCCCCCCTAGATGGTGCTTCAGGGGGCCCTGTCGAGGCAGAGATGTAGAACGGGTGGGCGCGCTCCGCCCGATTGCCGTCCGAGCGGTGTCGCCGGGTCGCTCGGCCCGACCCGCCTCGTAGTCAACGGGCAGGGCCTCTACCCGGCCCAGCTCCGGAGGCGGGTGGACTGCTCACCCGTCACTTTTTGGCGTGGCGTAGAGTAGTTCAGTAGCTGCATCGTCCAGCCAAGCCAGCAGATCAGCGAGACGAGCGGGCTCAGGCATCCGAAAACGAAAGGTGGGAGGGAGAGAGCTATGGTGCGGTTCGCGCTCTCTCACTCCCACCTGTCGTTTTCGGACGTCTACGAGATCGCTGCTCTGCGAGCAAACGGCCGGGGCTCCCTCCGATACCTCGGAAGCACTCACAACATTTCGGACGTTAGGATTGCTCGCCCGTTCGCACTCGCTGCCGTGGCCAGCGTTGGGAGACGGGTAGAGCGCGCCCACCCGTTCTACATCTCTGTGTCGAGGACGTCGTCGACGAGGTCACCCCAGTCATAGTCGTCCTTACTGGGGTGAATAATGACCTCGTCGTCTAGGGCGTCGTCACCGGTGGTGTCCTCCGGCACGTCCTCCAGGGTCGCCTGCAGCTGCCAGACGTAATCGTCGAGGCCCGGGGGTGGGCGCCGGGCCCGGCGGGGACGGAGGGGTGGTGGCTGGGCGTCCATGTCCATGGGGCTGTCGCCAGGACGGTTGGGGTTGTCTGGTGCCGCCCCGTCGGCAGAGGGCTCGGTGAGGAGCTCCTCGTCCGTTTCGCAGCCGGCGAACGAAATGCTGTCCCTCCCGTCGTCCGAGGGCTCTTTGAAGAGCTCCTCGTTCGAGTTGTGGGTGGGGCTGGGAGTGTCTTTGCTCGTGCCCACGCCCGGGGAGGGCGGGTAGTACGTCCACTCCTCCAGGGCGGAGTCCCACTCCCAGTTTTGCTGCTGCTGCAGCGGGTCATTGTTGTCTTTCAGGGCGGGGGAGCCGAGTGCGGCGAGGCGGTCCTTCACATCCTGATCCTGGACCTCTTCCCACTTCGTTGGGGAAGGCCCGTTGAAGAAAAGAAATTCCCGTCGCTGCTTCGCATACCGTTTCCGCATACGCTTTGTGAAGTGCTCCGGGTACGTGCAGCCTTGAGTCTGGAGAGTGCTAGTGGACCCTGGTGACGTGGCACTTGACGCCGTCGAGGACGCCGGGGCCCTCTTGGGCACCCTGGCGTTGTCGGTGCGTCGGCGGCGCGCCTTTGCTGGCTTCTCACTTGACTGGCCTGGGGCGCACTGAGGGTGGTTGCCTACGCTGTCCGTGTCTGCCGTGGTCCTGGCTGTCTTGGCCTCCCCGTCGTCTGCCTGGTCTGTGCTGGTGCCAACCGGAGGTGGTGACGGCGGTGGCGTGCGGGGCACCTGGACGATGATAGAGCGGACGCGTCGCGGCTCTTCGTCCTCGCTGCTGGAGCCGTCCATGGGGGGCGGCAGCACCTCCTCCTGGCGCAGGGTGCGGCAGTAGTCGGGCGCCGGTTGGGTGTGTCGGCGGACTGTGAGCGCCGAGAAGGAGCGCGTGGATGCCCGCGGCACCGGCAGGACACGTCGCCGCAGCTGTTGCTGGGAGCGGTGTTGGGCGCGATCCTGAAACACGGGGTCAACGGGTGTTACAATAAAGTTTTTGCGCCCCAATACTTCCTGCACTTGGCCCGGTGCCCAGCGGGTTTGCCTATCTCCGCCGTACGTCCTGAACCAGACCGGCTCGTCTAGCACGAACTTGGGCCGGGCGGGCTCTGGCACCAAGGGCGGCTTTGCCGTGCGGGGGTTCATCTGGTGGAGCACGGTGCGTGGTGCGCGTCCCAACAATTGCTGTGCTGGCGAAGCCCCGTCAGGCCCTGGCGTGCTGCGGTGAGCGGCGAGGGCCGCCGTTAGCCGCTCCTCGTCGTCCCCCCGCAGTTTCTGGAGCATGTCCTTCATTGTCTGGACGGCTTTTTCCGCTGTTCCATTCGCTTGGGGGAAATAGGGCGCTGAATAAGCGCGGGCCACCCCTAAGTCATCCAGAAACGCGCAATAGCGTTCGCTATGGAAACACGTCGCATTGTCGCTCACCACAGTGTCGCATAGCCCGTGGGTCGCAAAGGCCCTTGAGAGGCACCTTCCGACCGCTTGTGCAGACGGCCCTGGCGTCCAAAATGCGTCGACGTAATTTGTGTTCGCGTCGACAATGACAAACAGGAATTTTTTGTTCGTCGGCTCAGCAAAGTCCACATGGAGCCTACCCCATGGTCTTGCAGGTGGCCAAGATAGTGGCGGTGCTGCTGGTGGGTCAGGTTTCCGCAACTGACATTCTGTGCACAGCGCTACATGTCTGTCAATAGCTGTGCTCAAGCCCGGCCACCAGACAATTGTGCGAGCCAGTCGTTTGGCCCGCACCACGCACTACGCCGTTGTGCCCGGCCCCGTGTAGATTGTTCAACACGGTCTGTCGGAGCTCGCCTGGCACAAATACGCGGTCCCCAAAAAGTAGGCACCCGTGTAGGGTAGAGAGACTGTCGCGGCGGTCATAATACTCCCGCAGTTCTCCTTCTTTCCCTTTGTCAGGCCACCCTTGTGTGACGTAGTGCCAGACACGGTTGAGGGTCGGGTCGCGGTCTGTCGCATCTGCGACGGCGGCGACGGAGAGCCTCCGCGACTTTGTCCGCTGCACCTGTGCACAGTACGCGACCTGCACCTCGGGGGTCGCTTCCCCGTCCATCCTGCCACAGGGTAGGCGGGACAGCCCGTCTGCATTTGCGTTGTCTTTCCCCGCGCGGTATGTAAGCGTGAAGTGGTATGCTCCCAGCGTGAGCAAGCCGCGCAGGACTCGTGGGCTGAGCACCTGTGCGGCTGCGTTTGCGACCAGGCCTAGGAGGGGCTTATGGTCAGTTATGATTTCAAACCGCCTCCCGCTCACATACTGGTGACATTTCCGCACCCCGAATAGCACCACTTGAAACTCCTTGTCAAGTTGGATATAGTTCCTCTGTGCGGCTGTTAAGGTGCAAGATGCATAGCCGACGGGGCGCTCGGCACCATCCGGAAAACGATTGGCCAAAACCGCCCCAAAACCGTAGGGTGAGGCGTCCCCAGCGAGCACTACTGGTAATTGCAGGGAGTAGTGACAAAGTAGTTGGTTGCTACACAGGAGGCGTTTTGCGTTCTGGAACGCGGCTTCGTGTTCGGAGGTCCACGCCCAAGCCGCACCCTTTGCCAGTAGGCCGTACAGTGGAACGCACACCGCGGCTCGGTTCGGAATAAATCGGTCGTAAAAGGCCATTTTTCCGAGGAACGAGAACGAGAGGAGCTGGTCCTGATCGGTAGGGCTCTGCGCGTCCATTAAGTCCTGGACGCGGGCTTGCAGTGGGCTCAGCCCCGCGGCCGAAATTCTATGCCCTAAATATGTGACGGCCGTCAGGCCAAATTCGCACTTTGTGAATTTTAGCCTGAGGCCGGCATCACTTAACCGCGTCAGCACCCTCTCCACTACTGTGTTCAATTCCTCGGGATTGGGGCCGGCGATCAGAATGTCGACTAAAAGCACAACGACATGGGGAATGCCCTTCAGCAGATCATCAATAAGACGCTGAAAAATCGCCGGCGCTGTAGATACTCCAAAGGCCAACCGATTGACTCGGAACAGGCCCTTCGTCGTCGTGACGGTCAGGACGTCTGCTGTGTGTTCCGTCACGGGCAACTGAGAGTACGCCATGGCCAAGTCGAGCTTTGTAAAGCAATTCCCCCCGCCAGCTGAGCAAAAGCCTCGTCCAGTGTGGTAACCGGAGACGGATCTGGTTGGAGAGCCTTGTTCACCGTCAGCCTGTAGTCGCCACACAGGCGCGGGGACCCGTCCTGTTTAGTGATCGAGACAAGAGGTGTTTGCCATTTTGCCGCTGTAACGGAGGTAAATGTGCCTTCCTCTACTAGTCGGTCGATTTCTTTTTCTACCCCTTGGCGTCGTGCAAATGGCACTGGTCGTGCGCGGAACTGGATGGGCGGAAAATTCGGGTCCACCTGCAAGTGCACTGGCGGCCCGTTGTATCTCCCCAGCCCGGTCCGAAAACAGGAAAATCTGTGCAAGTACTGTTGCGCGGACACCAGGCCAGGCCCTGAGGCTCTTCCCGAGCTCTGCAGGGGCTGTTGGCTCTGGTGTGGCGCAGACAGCTGTGCCCAGTTGATCTCAGTTACCCAGCTCGGTACTGCTCCGTGCACAACCCGGAACCCTAGCATCCAAAACCAGTCCCGGCCCAGTAACGTCGGTCCTTTGCCCTCTCCCACATGGATCGTAACTTCGGCGGACACACCTCCGAACGCAGCCGTGACCATCACCTGGCCCACGACCGGCACGGCCGTGCCGTTCCATGTCCGCAGGCGCAGTGGGCTGGGTTGCAGGACAATGTCGGGCCAGTGTTGGCGCAGGGTGTGCTCGTCGATAATCGACACCCCTGCCCCCGTGTCGATTTCCATTGTAACCATGTCCCCGTTGATTTGCACCACCACGGTGATTGGTTCCCGCGGGCGGTGGGGCGGGGCGGTTGGGGCACGCTGTTGTCGCGGCCCGTCCCGTGCACTTTCCTCTACTCCCAACTGGAACAGACAGTCCCAGGATTGTTCCTGCTCCTGGTCCGACCGGTCCCTCGTGTGGTACATCCCTGTGCTACGGCCTGGCCAGGGCCCGGCGGGCTCCTGGTCGAACTCGGCATAGCGCATACCCGAGTACCACCCGCCGCCGCGGGCTGCCCCGTAGTTTGCGTCGCCCGGCGCCTGGCGACTCAAGGGCCCGGTCAGGGGCTCCGTTGCGTCTGCCTGGCCGCCCTGGCCGCTCTCCTGCGGGGTAAGCATCCATTGAAACCCGGGGGGTGGTGGGGGGCCTTGAACATAGTTTAACCCCCGTGCCTCTCGGCCGGCCGTGTCGTGTCTGGGCTGGCTCGGCCCGGCGCGGCCCTGCGGATTGGTGCGGCACGCGCGCGCTATGTGCCCTTGGCGTTGGCACGCGAAGCAGGTTGTGTTTTTGAAAGGGCAGTCGGTCTTCTCATGCTTCCCTTTACAATTCGGGCACTCCCGCCCTGGCGCCTTGTCCCAGCGCCACTGAAAGGCGAACAAGTCGACATCCATTTCCGGCGCAATGTTGGCTGGGTCGGGCGGCCCATAGCAGGGCTCGGGGGGTGAGCACCATGCCGTGTGTTGCTGCCCGGCAGCCACGGCGGGGCCCCTGTCGGGCTCCCGTTCGTGCTGCGCCGGCTGTGTTCGAAATCGTCCGCTCGTTGACAGCACGTTCACATTTCCCGTACTCCAGTGTTGCGATATCGTGGGAAATTTCGCATATTATGGGAATTTTTAGAGCTTGTGGGAAAAAAAATTACCAAAAAGGGAATTTTGGAAGCTTAAAAGATTCCATTTTGCTAGGGTTTTTCGGTAAAAGTGGTCTATATGGGAAAAATTGTGATCAAAAGGGAAATTTTGTTGCTCTGTGAGGGAAAAACGCCCGCCGCCACTTCGGAACACTGCCGTACTCCAGTGGTAGTGGCGTATGGCTGGCCCGACCGAGCCCTCACCGTACGCGTCTCTCCTGCTGTTTTCCCATAACATTAGGGAACTAATCACCTTGTCCAACGGCCAGTCTGTCTTCCGCATTAGCTTGGCGCGGATCTCGGGATCGGCTGTCCCGCGGATCAGCTGTGCCTTGAGACGGCCTTTACACCCCTCCTTGAAATCGCACCATGCGGCAAGGCGCCGTAGCTCACTGAGCCACTCCGTGACCGTCTCGCCCGGCCGCTGCTTACGGTCCACAAACAAAAACTCTGACATTGCTGGTGATGGGTCGAACGCCTCATACCGCTCCTGCAGGGCGTCCAGCACATTCTTGAATGTAACCAGGGTGGAGGTCACTTTCGAGGGGTGGACGCTCCCCGAAATGCCCTCGTACTGTTCGGCCGTGCAAACGGACAGAAGCGCAAGCTTCTTCTCTGCCGCCGATTCAAAGCCTTGGGTTTCAAGGGCTAGGTCAAGCCTTTCGACGTAACTCGCCCAGCGCTCCTTCCCAACTTGGAAGGGCTCGAAGCGGAAACGCTTTGCTGCCATAGCTCCCTGTCACACCACACAGCGCGATCGGCTATCCCACTGTCGTCCGGTAGTAAAATGCCCTGCCGCCCGGCCTGCCGGTGCGGCGATATCACGGTTCTGATGGCGGCACACACTGCCTGAGCGTGGCCGGTCAGAGGTAAAATGGGCGTTAAAAGTGGTTAAAAACTGACGGTGGGTGCCGGTCGCCTTCTCTGGTTTATCTTCTTCATCTCGTCGCCACTGCTGTGTCCGGTGTGTGGGAGGAAATGGTGAGACGGCGTAGAGGAGGGCACTGGGTATTTATTGCTCCACAAGAGCAAGCACAATACATATACAAACTAAACTGACAATACTCTAACTGATACTAATACACTATGAAGGTTGCAGGTAGCTCCAGGCAGCACTGTCCGCTCAGGTGGCTGGCTGGAGTACGAGTGAAGCTCCGGCGGCCCGGCCCGGGCGGCGTGGCCCGGGCGGCCCCGGTGCTTCCTTGTGGCGCCCTCTGTCGGGCGCTGCCGGGGATCGGTGGGGGAATGCTTCCCTGTGGCGCGCTCCACCGGCCCGATGCCGCGGCGCGAGGGCGGAGGAGGCTGGACACGGCAGGTGTCTGTTGATTCCTATTTTTCTGTTTGTGACTTGTCCACTTTCCTTTCCTTTTCAGAAACCTTTCCTTCGTCATCATGTTTTCCTTCTCAGTGTTTTTCGTTTTATTGCTGATCAAGAATTTTTTTCCATGACTCTCAAGTTTCTGATTGTGTTTGTTGCTCAGTTTCCATTTTTTCTGTTTGCAAGTTTTTCCATTTCATTTGTGATTGAGCTTTTGTAAATATAGTTACTCATCCTGTATGTTTGCTTTTCATTTATCATTTATTGCGTGATTGGGTGAATACATGTTTTCTTTTTAACAAACACATTTTGGCGCTAACACATATAAAGAATGGTTTTGGCACATTGAAACTAACACTTAACAAGCATGGGTTTAGCACATTTAACAACCTTATTATTAACTCTGTGGTGGAGCGTTAATTATCATCACTTTTTCACGGGTTTATTAGGACAGTCTTTTGCCACATGATAGCGTCGATGACACTTTCTGCACCTCTTATTTCTACGAGGGTCTTGTGGGTGCACTTTTAAATCTCCTTTAGTTTCCTCAAGTTTTTTAGGAATATCACTTAACCACTGGAGTCTTCCACTCGGTACACTAACACTTGTCACTTCAATTAGTCTCCAGGGCATTTCCAATGCCATGCCACCACAGGTAAGTTCTTCTGTCTTGGTTTTCTTCTGTAGTTTGGCCAGTTTTTCCTCTAATTCTTTTATGGCTTGTTCCTCTTGTGAAATTTCTTTTTCTATTTCTTTTTCCACTGCTCCCAACTCGTTGTTATTTTCTTCTGGCTCACTCACTTCCCTCACTCGTTTGTCTTGCACTTCTGGTTCAACGCTTATTTTGTTTACTTCTGCTTCCAAACGATTAATTTCCGCATTCAGACTGCATTCCTCTTCGTCGGAATCCTCACTTAATTGCAAGCCTTTTAGAAGTAACTCGGGTAACACTATTTTTGTAGGTAAACTCACTATTTTCTTGATAGGAGGGAATGATAGTGTTGCCGATGCCTCTGCTGCTTTTAATTGTAATGACAGGGTTTTGTCAGCCTCCAGCAGCGGTAGTTCCCAATCCATGAAGCTTGATGTACTCGCTTCGGGATTCATTTAAGGTTCCTTTTTCCACCTTTTTTTATCAAGTGAAGACTTTTCCTTTGTGACTGGTGTTCTTTTAAATGTTGGACGTCCTTTCTTAATGATTGGTTTGATCACTATCACTTGGGTTTTCTTTGGTGGTGCTGTTTCCTGATCACTTGCGAGCTTTCTCTTCATTCTTTCAACCACTTCTTTTAGCTTGTTTGGATCTGGCTTTGCACTTGTAGGCTTGGTTGCACTGCCTAAATTCACAATTCTTTTCCTCGAACCGTCTTCATTAAAGCCAGATGATGTTACTTTCATCTGCGTGAACGTGCTCTTCCTTCTTTCAGTCTCAAGGAACGTTTCACTTTTTTCTTCAGCCATTTCTCAGAGTTTTCACGCACTTTGATACGGTCCGCGCGCGAGCTCGGCTTGGACGCTACTGAGGTGACGCTAGCCTTGTTGGCGTTGGCGTCCGTCATTCCCTAGGCGTCCCTGCGGTTCAACAATGGGTGCTATAGCAACTACTTATTCTTCTTTAAATTCTCGCGCCGCGAGCGTCCATGTGGCAGTGTTTACTGCACAAATAGTAACCATGCATTTCTCATATCGTCTTGTTTGTTTACATTTGCCTCCAAGACGATCTACATGGACGATTAACTTCTTACTCGGGTTGTCTACCCGTTCTATCCTGGCATTACAATCATTGATTAGATTTATAACTTTGTAAGTCCCTTCCCACCTTGTCGTTAGTTTGGCTGATATGCCCGTGACTCGTCTGGGGTCGAAGAGGTACACGAGATCTCCCTCCAGGACTGGTGAGAGTGTTGCATTTCTGTCATAATAGGCTTTCATCCTTTTTGCAGCTTTCTTATTCATGTCTGCAACAACTTCGTGAATATCCTGCATAGTTTTCCGAACCCACATCGGGTAGAGCTTGTGCATATCAACATTCTTGGGCGGAGAACCTCGTTCTGCGTCTAGTGGACTCTTCATAGCAGCTCCAAACATAACCTCATACGGAGAAAACTTGTCCGACGAATGAGGTAAGTTTCTGCACGCTTCTGCTATGAATGGCAGGTATTTCGGCCAATTTTCTCTATCTTGTTCTACTAACATTATCAGGTGTTGCTTTAACGTTTTGATCCATCTTTCTGCTTTTCCATTTGTTGCAGGATGGAATGCCGTTCTTCTTAGCTTCTTTATTTGATAAAGTTCCGTGATTTCTTGGAAGAGTTTTGAGTCAAACGCTTTTCCTCGGTCCGTTAGCAGTGACTGTGGTGCACCAAATATGGAGAATACATGAGTTATTAGTGCCTGAGCTATTTCGTCTGATGTTTGTTTATACAGTGGTACTACCACTGGCCTTCCAGAAAAAGCCTCTACTGCAACTAATATGTATTCATGTCCTTCTTTGCTTTTAGGACTTAAGGGCCCACAGATATCTACATGCCAACGTCCCTGAAGAACTCCTTCCTGGAACAGTTTCAACGGCACTTTGGACCCTTGTATTTGGCACATATTTTGCATTGTGATACTACCTCATAAGTATCTTCAAACATTCCTGGCCACCAGAAGAATCTTTTTAGATATGCCAATGTTTTGGTTACTCCAAAATGATTACCCACACCCAGTTGCTCATGGTAAGTTTTTACCGTTGATTTTACCAATTTTGTTGGGAGAATTAATTGTTATTCCTCTTTCTCTTTTAGACCACTGGGATGTTCAAATTTTCTGTAGAGGACTCCTCCCTCGATAACTAATGAGTTGAACTGGAACCAAAGTGACCTGGTCTTGTTGCTATTATCTGCAATCTCCTGAAATTCAGGTTTCTTTTGATCCTGTACTGCTACCATAATAGGCATTATGTCGGGATCAAGCAATTGGGCCTTTCTGATGTCTGTCGGGCTCATACCATCAGGAACAACTTTTGTCCAGTTAACGGTAATGGTGTTATTAGTTTATCTCATCCGCTTTCTTTCTTCAAAGAGGCAATTTGCACAATTGTTTTCACAAATTCTACTTGTGCTGCATTTACACACTAATACCTCTTTGTCTCTCTCCTCCAAGCGGTCACACTTCTTGCAGTTGTCACAAGGTCTCCTGGATAGGGCGTCTGCATGCCCTATGCTGTTACCTTTGACGTGTACTACTTGGAACTTTTAAGGAGCCAATCTCTCCAGCCATCGTGCCAACTTGCCTGTGGGATTCTTCAAGTTCTTCAACCACTGCAGTGCTACGTTATCAGACTTCACTATAAATGGAGCCCCTGCTAGGTAGTGATGGAACGTTTTGATGGCTTCTACAACCGCTAGAAGTTCCCTATGGGTGGTGCAATAATTTCTTTGTGCTGGATTCAAAGTTTTAGACCAGTATGCTATGGTGACATCTTTACCATCTTGCTCCTGACTTAGAACACACCCAAGACCTGTAAGACTAGCGTCTGTTGTGATAGTCAAAGGTCCCTTCGTCACATCTGGTGTACCCAGTACTGGTGCTGTTGTTAGTAGCTTTTTAATTTTGTCAAAAGCTTCCTGACACTCTGGAGTCCAGTCAAAGATTTGTCCTTGTTTTTGTAGCTTAATTATTGGCGCTGCTATTGTCGCCATATGGGGAACATACTTTGAATAGTACTGTACCAAACCGAGCCAAGACTTTACTTCTTTTACATTGGTTGGTGCTGGCCAACTGAGTATTTTATCTTTTTTGTTCTGATCAGTTTTTATTCCTTTTTCAGACAATTTGTGGCCTAGGTACGAGACTTCTGGCTGGGAGAGTTCACACTTTTTGGCGTTTAGAACAAAACCCGCTGCTCGTATTCTGTTAAATAATGCTTCCAACCTTTGAAGCATTTGTGTGAAATTGTCTCCTCCTATGCAGATATCGTCCAGGTAAACTGATACAGTTTCACCTAAGTCATTTTCGGGTGTTTTGACTTTTGCAGGGGTAATGACTCGGTCTGTAATATACTGGAAGGCACCTGGTGCTGCGGCCAGTTCAAAGCTTAACCTGGTAAACTCAAACTGCCTTTGTGCAAGTCCCAGACCTTCCGTTAATATTATAGCCGTTTTGGGTTGGTCATCAGGATGAATTTCCAGATTGTAGTATCCATGTGCTAAATCGGAAGCATGGTACATCTTTTTGCCACCCATATGTTGCAGCAGATCCTGTACCCTTGGTATAGGTGTGGCGGGGACTCTTGTGACTGCATATAAAGCTCTTTAGTCAATACAGAACCTAACTTCTCCTGTCTTTTTCATCACACATAGGATAGGAGAAGCCCATGCCGATTGACTAGGCTTTATAGCACTTAAATCTAGATATTTCTTTATAGCCTCCCTTATTGCCTGCCTATAATGAATTGATATAGGTATAGCTGTTTGTTTAATGGGTGGGTGATCACCAGTGTCAATCCTGAATTTTATCCAGGGACATTTACCAAACGTGGTGTTGTCCTTTGCAAAGATGTCATGATGTTTTCTTAGCACTTTAGCCAACTCCTGTTTTTCTGTTTCAGATAGTTGCGTGCATCTATCTACCAACTCCTGCAAGTCTTTTGGAAGTGGTTCACTTTCCTTTATCTCTGGAAGACTCGGGACAGTGTTGATTTCTGCGTCAGAAAATGGAGTTGTGTCATGGTTGACCACGTTCACCTGTGCTATTTCATACATGTCTATATCCATTTCCATGTTTTCTATTTCTTCCCCTTCGTCATATGCCCCTTTCTCTATCAAGTCCTCATTCAATTCTTTTTCATACCTATCTGGGTGTAGGATAAATACTTCTCCTAGTACTGCGTACTTTGGTATTGTAATACACTTATCTCCCAGATTTTGCTTGGTCACAGAGATTGGTGTTGTTAGACAGGGTATAATGCCTGACTGTGCTACCACTCCTGGCGGTGGTTTGGAAACCTTGTTTCCAAATGCTGGATTAGCTATGAATAATCCTAGCTTAGTCTCCCCTGGTAACTGGCTGTTCTCATTTACGGATCCCTTTATCTTATCTCCTTCAGAGTCTGACGACACTGCTTGGTCTATTACCTGAGTGTTGAGAACCACCCTGCCCTGGGTGTGGCCCCCTTCACCCAAGTCTAGACCCTGATTGTGTCCACTACTCTGACAGGCGTCAGTTCTTTCCCTAACTGACTCATCAGCTACCGTATCCGTCCTAAGCTCGGTCCTAAGTACTGTGGCAACCTCTCTCTCCACGAAAGGCTTAAGTGTGAAGCTGCTTTCAGCTCTCACTGCTCTCAGCACTCACCCTGTCCGTTGTATAGATATTTGCATTTTTTTTTCTCTCCTAAAGTAAATGGCATTTCTACCCTGTTAGGCCCCTCACCAATATCTAGGACTTGTTTCTTTACACCTATAACTGCATCGAATTTATGCAGGAAATCTATTCCCAAGATGTATTCCTGGATATCTGCCTCATATGTCTCGTGTTTGAATACTTTGCCTCCAATTTCAAACTCTGTCATTGTTGGACCATATAGGCTTGCTTTATGTGATGTGACTCCTTTTAGTCTGAGTCTTGCTACTGGGAGGTCTCTAGTCCTTGGGATAACTGTATAACTGTAATAACTGCTGCAGTGTCTATACATCCACTTTTGTTTTTATTCAGAATTTTACAGTCAATCATTGGTGCAGTATTTACATTTGTGCACATATAACAAGGAACAACATTGACCTCCCGGTGATTCGCAGACTTTGTACAACTTTCTTTAAACATAGGAATGTCTGGAGAAATCACCGGTAGTTTTTCACTTAGACTAATTTGTACATTTTCAGTCTTTTCGTTAACGATACTTTTCTCAACTCCCATTGGCACCGTCTCAGTGGAAGTTGGTTCTAGTTTTCCTGAGTATCATCAGGCTTTGGTACATGTGGTGGCTTTTTATTTTGAAAACCCTGGCTTAGGAACCACTGCATCGTGGCTTTATACAAGTCCGGCGGAACATTAGGCATTTCAAATTTTGCTGTACTACTCTTTTTACAGTCTCTCATGAAATGTCCCGGTTGTCCACAGTTATGACACTTAGCTTGTTGGTTGGTCCGTGCCATGGCTCTGCAGTTAGCCTTTCTGTGTCCTAAGTTTCCACAGAACCTGCACTGCAAATATTGGTCGGGATTGCCGTTGTATCCGCCGCGACCCCTGCCGGATCCCCTGCCGCGATTTTGGCCGTGACCGCGTCCTCGACCCCGTCCTCTCTGGCCGTCGGTGCTCATGTCCTGGCCAGCTGTTGACGTGGATGGTTCCGATGGGAAGACCATGTTGACCTTGGCGTCCTTCTTTTTGGCCTTCTCGTCCTCCTCCTTGTCGTCGTCCTCCGTCTTGGTGAGGCGGATTCTTTTTGACGGCGGCTCATCAATCTCGAGGCTAAGACCCCTGTTGAGAGTCTTCATTGCCTCATCCAGCGTGGACAACGCGGCAAATGCTAGCCGTGCCGCAGCTTTCTTGTCCGCCAGGCCTTTTATGAACCTTTCTACCAAGGCCTCTTGGATATCCGCCTCCTTCATGTTCCTCAGGTATGATCGCCCCAGGCGCTCTACTTGTCTGGCGAACTGGCGGATGGGCTGGTCCTTTTCTTGTGTGAGCGTGTTGTAGTCCCTTTTCCGCTCCCACATCGAGTGTAGGCTGTCTTACTAAAGGTTTTGACCAGCGCCGCATCCAGACTCTGGAACGTGATGGGGACCTCCTGATGCTGCAGATTCGCAATCACATCTGTAGCGTTACCAGTTAACGCCTGCACCAGGGCTGTCTTCTTGTCCTTGTCGTCCCATTCGTTCGCCTCAGCTATAGTCTGAAACTGCAGCTGGTACACGCAGTAGTCTGCCTCGCCGTCATACTTGGGTGCCTCACTACATTTTTTAGGCTTCGGGGCGCTCATCCTCTCGAGCAGTTGCATGAAGAAGCGATTTGTGGCAGGATGGTCCTGCCTTTCTTCCTGCTCGTCATCAGCCTCCCCGTCGTACTGCTGGTGTCGTCCGTCGTAGTCCTGGACAGCTTCCCTCCGTCCTGGTCGATGGCCTTCCCTGACCCAGAGTTGGTTGGGATGGCGCCGGTGCCTTGGCAACTGGTGCTGCTCCTCGTCGAAGTCGGCGTCGTCGTTGTCAACGGCGTCCTCTCGGAAACCTCCTCCAAAGTCCTCTCCGACGTCGTCGTCGTTGTCGTGCTGCTGTGGGCGGCCTCTGAAGTCTTCTCTGAAGACGTTGTCGTCGCCGTGCTGCTGTGGGCGGCCCTGAGCAGCCTGCTGCCGCCGGTAATGGTGACGGTGGTGAACCGCCTTGTTGTCCTCGACTGCGGCGCCTACCTGCGCCTGCGGTTGCACCCCCGGGTCTTGTAATGCTTGTGGACCCGGTCCTTCTTCCAGAAGACGTCGTGGAGGTCGTCTCTCTCGCTGGGGACGTCCTCGTCGTCCGACCCCTCTATCTGCAGCCAGCGGATGCTCAGCGATAAAGAACTCTCGAATTCGTCCGAGTCCGCGTCCTCTGCCTCTGCCTCCGCGTCCATGTCCTCTTCCTCGCCCACGTCCGCGTCCGCGCCCTCGGCCGCCGTGGTCATGAAACTGGGGCGGCATGTTGGCAGCGCCCTGCCCCTGGACGTTGATCACCTGGGCGACCTCTGGCTGAGCGAGTGGAGACGCTGGCTGCCCGTGTTCGGACTCTGCCTCACTAGCACTTGGACCCTCCGTGTCTGTGTCCATCTCTCACTCAATCAGCTGTTTGATTTTAGGACGTGATCCTTCCCTGTGCTCCAGAAGGCCTCAGTTAGGATCTGCCTCGGCGGCCTTGGGCCTTCTTCGGCTTTCACTGTGCACTAGGAGGCCTCAGTGATTCCTTCACCCGGGTGCACTAAAAGGCTTCTCCGGGTTCCTCTCTTTAGCTTCGGCGCGCACTAGTAGCCTCGCCGAGCACCTTGCTTTCCACCTCTGGAGTGCACTATAAGGCCTCGTCCAGATCCCTCTCGGCGCGCACTAAACAGGCCTCGCCAAGTCCTAACCTCTCTCGCCTCCGGAGCGCACTAGGGGGCGCCTCCAGGTCCCTGTCCTATCTCAGCGTGCGCTAAAAAGGCCTCGCTGAACTCTCTCTTCCTCCGTCCTTTACCGCTGCCACCAATGTAGTATTGGGTAAGGGAATGCCGAGCTCGATGTTGACACAAGGTCGCATGAGTGGAGAATGGCGAAGAGCTCGAGGCTCGCGCCACCTTTTATTTGGTGTTTGGCAAAACAAGAGGAAGAACAAAGGCGATCGTAAAACAAAAGTTTGGTCTGGGCCCTGGCCATGTGTATCAGAGGGTGTCGCTGCCAACAGTGGCTGCGACTCAGGGAATCGTCTGCTTGTTTACGTGTGACCTGGTTAGGTTATATTGATGATAATGCTACAATACATAATCGTTTGTACTTTGTATAGTTTACGCTTGGCAGTAAGATGTCAATAATTTACACTTTAATGAAATTAGTAAAATCATCTTTAATGTTTCACCATTCTCATCTGTTGTGCGTGAAAGTAATGAAGACTACCTTATTCCACAAATTTAAAAAAACAAAAAAATTACAATGAATTCTGAACTGTAATCAAGGGGGAAACAACTAATTCAATCCAATTCAACCAAATTCAGAACTCATTTAGAACTTATCTGCAACTTATTTAGGTTAATTCTGCAAATTCAAATCCAATTCACACAAATTAAATGCTAATTTACAAAGCCTGTAAACCTAATTCATGAGTTGTTTCATAGTACTACTCAGGTGGAAAATGGTACATGTCACAGAACTCTTGACTTTAAAAAGAGTTCAATGAGGCTACCTATCCGAACATTATTATGACTTTCCGTGTCAAAATGAGGTAGTTTCGACATCATAGTGACAAACATGTCGTACCAGGGTACCCTGTTGACCTGTGATAGCTTTATAAAATAAGGTACTGTATTATATTACTCTAGTTAGATTCAAAAGACCTGTTACAATACATTTCAGCTGTGCTCTCATATATTATAATACTGTTATACATTTCATAGCAAAGGCAGAACTATAAACAAGAAATACTGTATTGAAAAAAGAAAAAAAATATATATAAAAGCAGTTTTACATGGGACAATTTTTTTTCCTAGTATTTTTCAAAAAAAAATATCATGAGAATTATTTGTGCAGATAGAATAACGTAAGTGTCCTAAGACCAGCTCAGTGAGAACAGAAGCCTCGCGTATAGAGCCAAAGGGCAAATGCTGGTTTGATCCCGATGTTCAGTGCGCACAGGGACTGTGAAAGCAAGGCCTATCGATCCTTTTGGCGTGAAGAGTTTTCAGCAGTAGGGGTCAGAAAAATGGTAATTATGTACTATAAGGACTTTTCGATTTAAATGGTGAAATGTCTATTTTCTGGTAGATTTGAGTGTGCTGAGTCTGAATCTGTTGTCAGTTTTTGGCGCTCTCCGGTATTTTGAGAGATATTGAATAAATTGTAATGTGCCCTAACCTCTATATGCGTCGCCGATTACCCTCAGATGCACTTTGATTACGGCCAGTCCTGGCATCGATCGCGCCGGCTCTTTTTTTTTTTAAAAATATTATTCCTGCATCAAAGACCACGACCGACTCAAAACATCAGCCTTTCTCCCTCTAACGTTGCTTAAATTAAAGTTTTCAGACTTCTTTCCAAATGCCTTCTGCTCGTCGTCGTCCAACCCCAAAACGAGCCAGGGTGCCGTCGAAAGTCTGTGGTCATTCGTGTCAACGTGCGAGTTGTCTTGGGGCTGGTGCGAGGCTAACACGCTCGGGAGGCCGGGTCAATTGTCTTTGTAACCTCACCATGCTGCCCGTTTTCGAATTATTCTCTCTTCTATTTGTTTCGCCCAACCCCTGTCCTACAATGATAGGTTTTAATTACTACTGTACTGTAACCTCACCATTTTACTGTTGCCCATCTTCGAATTATTTGCCCTTCTAACTGTCCTGGCCAACACTTGTCTTACGATGATTCTCTTCAAGTCGGTTTGTCTTCAATTTTGTTTGCCTTAGTGGGTAAGTGTTTTTTCGTTATTGTAAATGTTGTTCGTCTTCGAATTTGGTTTCTATCTAACTGAAGATAATGATTTCACACCACGAATGATTTTCCCTTCTATTTAACTGAGGACACTGATTTCACACTTCACTTTAGCTGGGAATGTCTTGTATATGCAGAACACTGGAAGAAGTTAGGTTTCACATTAGTTAAAGATATATTAAAAAAATAAAAAATAAAGGGTGTAGGACAGTTTTTCTTGTTAAATGGTGCTAGACATAAAGCTGAATGAGGGCAGCATAGAATCCTTGGGCGGCAAGGCCATCACATAGTTAAAAACACAATAACCGTTGCCAAAACTTTAGTGATTCTTAAAACTTTTCTGTGGCTAATCACAACTATTCAGAAGTTTCTTTATAGCAGAAATAAGAATAAAACAGGTTTCGGGAACTAATACCCATGAAATCTGGTAAGATTTCAACCCCTTTCTATTTTCCGACCAAGAGAGGACACTTTCAAAATATACCAAGTTAGTTAGCGGCTTTAACTGGTACTTGTCTTCCAGGTCGGTGTTACAGCTATGGTAATGTTTGGAACTGATATGAAACTTAATCCTTAGCATGAAAACAACAACATTAAACTGTAGAATGAAGCCAAAACTTTTAAGATCACCTATTTTTTATGAAAAAAATAGTTTACACATTAGCATGGTATCTTGGTGAATATCTTCCCAGATTTTTCACACACCAACTGATGTGCTATGTTTGAAGAATCAGTTTTACATTGTCTTGGTGATAACATAAGTATGAAAGGCAAAGTAATGCAGGTGAATGCTGTTGAATGTGAGGTGGGTAAATAGAGTAAATGGTTACGCTCTTTAATTTAATTTGTCCATTCACAGTATGCCCATCTCTGATTACCTACACATTATGCAATCATGTAATATTGATTCCTAGTGTGATATTGATGCTATTTTAAAAACTGTCCTTTTTTGATAGGTGGAGAAAATGTCATTTGCCCAGATCAAGTCAGAGATCGAAGTGAATCCAGAGTTGCAGGCAGATCTACAGCAGCGTTTTGTTGACACATCGACGGGTCCTATTAACGTTGTCCGATCTCCCAGCGACGCTTCAACGTTGTCCGATCTCCCAGCGACGCTTCAACGTTGTCCGATCTCCCAGCGACGCTTCAACGTTGTGCGATCTCCCAGCGACGCTTCAACGTTGTCCGATGTCCTTTTCGGCGCGCGGCGTAAACATGAAGTTTAACATCATACCACGTCGCGGTGTTTCAAGTTTTGTAAAATATAAACTGATTTCCTTATTCCCTGGTCTCTGACAAATCAAAAGCTACCAAAGCACGTCAAATTTGATCAAGATTTGACTTCCAAAATGAGCTTTTAGTAAACCAATGCACGCTCGGACCGAAAAGGAGATCGGACAACGTTGAAGCGTCGCTGGGAGATCGCACAACGTTGAAGCGTCGCTGGGAGAACGGACAACGTTGAAGCGTCGCTAGGAGATCGGACAACGTTAATAGGACCCGTCGACATTATCATTCTAGTGTGAAATCAGTATGTTAAGTTAAATAGAAGGGATAATCATTCGTGGTGTGAAATCAATATCTTAAGCTAAATAGAAGGGAAATTCATTAGTGTTGTCAAATCAGTATCTTCAGTTAAATAGAAGGGAAAATCATTCGTGGTATGAAATCAGTACCTTAAGTTAAATAGGAGGGCAAATCATTCGTGGTGTGAAATCAGTGTCTTCAGTTAAATAGAAGGGAAAATCATTCGTGGTGTGAAATCATTATCTTCAGTTAAATAGAAACCAAATTCGAAGACGAACAACATTTCATATTGTCTGTGATAAAAATAACAAATCATATTCCTCTTCATTAAATGCATATAGGTATGTTATAAATTAATTGCATGATGTAATGACTCCTCGAACAAAAGTATTTGGAGAAATGTAAAGCCTTGTTAGCACAGTAAAACCTAGAAAGTGCGAATCTGGATACTACAAATACCTCTTTACATGCTACAACTTTCCAAGAATATAAGTCACATTTCTTGTAACAAGTGCCTTGCTTAAAAGAATACCTGGTTCAATCATACTAGGACCTGGGTCTCAAGCAATATGTTAATATGTACTATCCAGATTCCACTGCAGCTTTGGAGGCAAGGATGCCTGGGACGGGAACTTCAGAAGAAGAAGCAAATAAATACACAAATGAAACAGAGAACAGGGCTTTGCTTGATCCCACATCTAAGAAAATAGAATGCAGTATGTAAAAGCCACATATATCAAACCCACATGTATGGAATTCCCGCTTACATCAAATGCCTCCGCCTGTCCCATGAAACTCAGTCAGTACATGCGAGTTTCTGAGTTCATCACTGAGAATTCATGGTTAAAAAATAAGACTAACTAAACTAAAAATGGAGCTATAAAAGCTGTGCGTTGAGCTGTACGTTTAAAATTGAATTTCATCACAAAATTGAAAGCATGAATCACCATCTTATCATCTCCTCAAAATTTTACCAACCTAATAATTCCGGCTGGTTGGTATACATATTTGTTTAAGCCAGGTGATCCCAACATTACACACACATCTTTAACAAGTGCTTTAGTTGCCTTGTCATGCAAGCTTTTCAAATTTCACAGGAAGTATGGCAAGAATATGACAACAGGGATGAGTATACTGCTTTAAAAATAGGTAAACAAAGCAAATTAACTAGGAGTACGTGCGGCAGGCACGTAGTTGCTGAGCGAAGTGTAAATGGAAAAATGAGGGACGGTTTCAACCCAACCGCCGTTTTGGTAGGCAACCTTCAAGTCAGTCAGTCAATTACGGAGGAAAAGATAGAGAGCAGAGGGGGAGGGGGGGGGAGGGTCATGGGAGTAGGAGGCAGGAAACATCTTTGTAGGGGGAGGGGGGGAGGGGCAAGCCACTATTACCCTTGCCGGTTCGGTGCCACTCACTGTGAAGTGGTAGGTGTCGAAAGACGCCAAATTTTTGGCATTCATGAAAAACACAGTAATTGGCGAAAAACGCCAAAATTTGACATCGATTGATGCCATTTTATGGCGTCTCGTGAACACCAGAAATTTGGCGTATTTTGATGCTAACAGTTTACAGTACTGGTCCCCGAACCCACCGAAAGACATTCTATATAGGCGCAGCACCACTATAGCACAGGTAAGTTAAGCACCCCCTCGGAGAGTCCTCCTGAAGTCAGAAGTCCAATACAATCCGATGGGATCGCCTCCAAAATGCGGTTGTCCTGTGCGGGGACATCTGGACACCCATCCAACCTAACCTAAACCACCTGTCCATGCAAATTATTATATTTTTTTTTCTTTTTTCTTGAAATATAAATTAGGTAATAAGCGCGAGGGAAATTTGGTGCTGGTGTTGCCCTACAGGAGATAGCGGATTTTTTTTTTAACTGCGCCGAGGCGGGTAGGCAACCTATTGCGCACTGCGCCGTAGTTCGGGTAGAACCCCTCGCCCCCTCCCCAGACCGCTGCAGTCTTGGTGGAATCCCCTTCGCGACGCGCGCCGCTGTTCAAGCAACTGCATTTACTGGCCGGCCCCGGCCCTGCAGATAGGCGCTGGCGCGCTGGCCAGGTAGCGCCGCAATTCGGAGTGGTGCCACCTCTCATTCCTTATCCTTCTGAATTAAGTTTGCCCTCAAACCAACTCACATCAATCCATAGTTAGCCAGCGATGGGTCACTTAAAATACGCTGCAAACCTAACAGTCAACTTAGTACACTGCTCCTAATATGTACTTCAAGGCACGCATTAGAAAGTGCATGCCTTGCCATGCAGTTGGAAATGTGTACTTACTATAGCACTATGCCATAGCAGCCATGTACTTCCAAGTGCATACCATGGCAGGCATGCACTTCCTAATGCATACTTTGAAGTGCACATTAGGATCAGTGTACTAAGTTGACTGTTGGTTTTGCAGTGTATGATTTAAAAAGACATTGCAAGTAATATTGTAACAGAGGCCATAGTAACTTTAAAATACAAGCAAGACATTCACAAGATACTCGGGACCTTTAAATGATGAGGCGTATTTATTTTGAAATGAATGTCAACTATTAAGGATAGAATCAAAACAATTGTGCCATTTCAATGGTTATATGGCTACATAGTAAGAATAAGTATGCACTTCAATGTTTTAGAAAGACTGTTTTAACGTTAACACTCCTGGCATAACTAATATATTACAAGTTCGGTCTCTCACCTAAATCCTATCGACAGTATCGCCCCTAATATTTGTAAGAGTCAAATCTCATTAAAATAACCATGTTTTCAAAACAATTTTTTTCTCTATCAATAACTTTGTGGAGTGACCTTTCTTCAATCTGAATTCATAGGCATAACGGATCAATGAGTAAGTTTTGGTAAACACATAATGTAGCTTGATCAGAAATCGTATCATTGGGAAATACGGAGTAGGTTAAGAACAAAATGATACAAAATTCACCAAAGTAATACCCAAACTCTTTTCTTGTTTCTTGTTAGGTTTAAACCACACTTTTATATATCATCTTTAGTAGAATGATGAGACACCAAATATTCAGTTTACGATTAACAAACCTATTATTCTTTTTTATTACAAATGCCTATTGTTGTACGTCAAAAATGGGCACACTTCCACTTATACAATTAAACATCCACACCGCACTGAAGAAATCGTTCAGCTGGGGTTAACTTGTGGTGACTCAATAACAAATCAATACGCTGGGGAATCAAGCAAGGATTCAAAATGGAATTAAACGAAATATAAGGAAATCATACTGCTGTTAGTAACTCACACTTGTCAGGCCATGGGATTACCTAATTTCAATACTCAGACCATACTCTAATGTTCACCGAACAGTTTCACAGCTTCAGTGTAAACAACATTGTCTATGTTATTTGGTTATGTCACTCACTCACCTAGGAAGAACACAACAAAGTTTCATCGATACTGGCTATCATTTCAGTAGTCCGTGACGTTCATTTCACAAATCCAACGCAATAAAAAGTATTTTGAGGCACTACCCATCTCACTCCTCCCCAAGCCACAGACGTAAACAAACAACAAATCACTCGAACCCACAGTTCTACACAATGACGACACTTGATACTTCGTGCAGCGACGTCCGCATCCTTAAAAGTGACTTCAGACTGCATATTACGTGAAAAGACTATTGATTATCATTTAATCATTTGTTTGAATGCTGTAAAAAACTGAGGTGGGATTCGGCTGGGCTGGGCGGCTGGCGGCCGATGTAGTTCCGCGCCCTGCCGCTAGATGGCGCCAGCCAAAGACGGCGGCTGCAGCCAACATACTAATATTGAAACTTCCAATTCAAATAATTCGTTCCAAAATTTCAAACTCAATCGATCAGAAAACCATGGTCAGATTAAGTTGCGCCGTAATTAGTAGATCACGGAAAACTATATCTTTTAACGAAACCTGTTGGGGTGTCAGAGGAGAAGTGGCTAGTATGCACAGACAGACAGACTCACGACCGACTACACTCCTGGTCCCATGCACGGGATAGCTTCGCTTCGCTCAGCGACAATAAATGAAAAAAGTTTAAGAAATAAAAAAAAAATAAAAAATCCTCTATGCAAACCTATGAAAATATATGCTTTATGCATGTCATAATCTAAACATTTTGTGCAAACACTAGGGGCACATACATACAATAAAGATTAATACATGGCACACAGAAAAAGTGACAGGAAATTAGGTGGGTAGGGGACATTTGCTTACAACAATTGGAACACAATTTACCTTTCTTCAAATCGGTGATCTAATTGGAGGCACAAGATTCCAATGGTAATCCCAAATCCAAACTATCATTAGGTCTCCATTGGTGATAAACTCCAGTGCCCTATTGCCCCTAATCACTTGAGTAAATCACAAGCCACAGATATTGGGTTTGATTAACTGTAACTTTGGATACATATCCCATTCACAATATTAATATATTTTCTCTTAGATGTACCCACAAGGAAGTCAAAATAAATAATATTCCAATGTACAGCGCTTTGAATTAAGTGCTTAAGACTAGTCTCAACTATCATTAGAACTTTACAAACATTCATCATAATTATTTCCTACACCTACAACAAATACAATTGTACAAGGTTTAAAATACACCGGTCATTTGGCCAAGGCAAGACAATGACATAAAAAGCACACACACACACACACACCTTCGGATGTGTTACACTTATAAAACCCTTAAAGGACTGAGTATGCAAACTGTAGGAATACCAAAATCTCTATGGGTCTTGCATTGGTCAAATGAAAATTGTATGCGGATTTAGCCGTTTTCTAATGAGAAAATTGGTTTAAAAAACTGCCATAAAAATTAATTCTAAAATAATGAGAGATTAAAAGAGACCAAACTTTCTTCCAAATGAATAGTAACAATGAGTGATGTAAAATGAGAGAAGACAAAACAATATACATACTTGTTATGACATCTAAACAGTTATAATATAATAAACTTTATGACTTAAACTCTGGAAGAGATAACAAATTCTGCTACACAGAGGTGTACATGTTACAGGGTAAAAACATGACAAATACTGTACAAGAGAATGGCTTTCTTTGGAAATACCACAAATTGTTCTCAGGCGTGAAAGGGCAAACATTGAACTCTAACGGTATTACAAGAGCCTGCTGTACCATTACAATGCTGCCCTTTCTTTGGCCTCTAATTCAAAACATACACAGAGCTATATCCTACATTGCAGAGAAAGTACAATTAACAAAAAGTACATGTGAAGACTAGTGCCATCAAAAATGGTAATTTGTACATAGCTGAAGAAAAAAATAGACAAGAACCCCTTCAAAAACAGTATTTTTGAGAAGTCTAGATTGACATTGCGTCTACAAGATGAATTTCTAATAACTGAGAAAGAATGTCTCATACCAGCACTTAAGAGGAAAATTAATTTTATCCATAAATTAAATACAATGGCACATTTTAGTCAGGATTGGCAAAAATACCATGCACTTAAATGCCAAACTTTAGTCCTCATCACAATCAACAGGGACTTCTGTCTTTGTTTCCGTGTTAGAAATTTAATGTAGCTCTTACCTACACAAATTAGTTACAATTAGTTCACATACGTGAGGTTATTGAGGATGGCGTGGTGATGGTCCTGCAAGGCAAGTTCGATTGATAAAATACTTCAGGAATCTCTGGCACACGAATGGTGAATTTTATTGAAGCACCTCCAATTTATAGATTATGGCAAAGACAAAAGCGGTTATTTACAGACGGCAGTGAAAAAGAACAAGATTAGGTGCAGGAGTGCCAACACAAGTAAAAATAGTTAACACGCCCCCTTAAACAAATGTACCATTATTAAAATGAGGAATTTTTTTACCAGTGCAAAAAGTTAAATTTAAATCACAATTGCAAAAAAAAAAAAACTGGCAAACTGACTCTATATAAACCTAGGCAAAAGTAAAAAAAAGGTGACAAAAAAGGTCACACAAGGAACATTAAAACAAATCACAAAAAGGATTAATACATCACAGTTGTCAACAGGAATAAAAAAAGGATAAAAAAACCTTAAAGAAGGCCTAAGCCTGCAAGACAAAATAGAAACTTTGGCTTTGGAAGGGGTTCAGTAAAGGTGTCAGCAACCATCTGACTTGTAGGTAAATACGTAACAGATATAAGACCATTTACAGCAAGTTCCCTTACAAAATGAAAACGAATGTCTACATGCTTGGTACGCTTGTGATGAACAGGGTTGAGCACCAAGCCAGTAGCACTCTGATTGTCACATAGAATCTTGACTGGAGTGATGGATTTTCCAGTGATTTCTTCCAATAGCCTTGAAAGATGTACAGCTTCCTTAGGGCATTCCGACAGACTGATGTACTCTGCTTCCGTGGAGGAGAGAGCGATACACTTCTGTTTTCGAGCCTCCCAGCTCACAGCTCCACCACAAACAGTGAAGCAATTTCCAGATTAGGATCTTCGGTCCGGGTCGTTTCCCCAGTCAGCATCTGAGTAGGCAGAGAGAAAATCCTTCGAATTACCATAATACACAAGTTTCAAATCCTGAGAGCCCTTTAGATAGCGGAGAACTTTCTTAAGAGCAGCAACATGTTCTTGCCTCGGGTCAGAGGAGAACTGACTCAGTGCACTCGCACAAAAAGACAGATCGGGCCTAGTTGCAATAGATAAATACATAATAGATCCAAGAATCTGGCGATAGGTATACTCAGGGTTTGCAGGCGGGGTCCCAGTTGCAGACAATCTTATTCAGGGTTCCATTGGGACGGCAGCTAGCTTGCAGTCTTGAAGTTGGTGCTTCTCCAATAACGTGCGAATGAAGTGGGCCTGGTCCACAGTGACTTTCTTGCTTCCTCTTTCTCGCTGGATCCTCATGCCAAGGACTTGATGTGCCTCTCCCAGGTCCTTGATCTTGTACTGATTGGCCAACTTCTCCTTGACTTTCTGAAACTGACATTTGTCATTTGTAACGTGGACGGGTCGACCCTACGCCTGAGGGGTAGGCAACCCACCGGGCGCCTCTCGCCTGGGCAATAGGCCGACCCGCCGTACGGTTGGTGTCGGCTGCTGCCGGCTAGGGAAATGCAGAGTGCGCGGCTGGCGCGGCTGTGCGTACCGCACCTCCCCACCCGCCCCCCTTCCCCCGGGTCCGGTCAGCTGGGAGCAGCGCTGCAGGGGAGTGGTCACTCGTCAGCCGGAGCGGCAGGTGACGGGAAGGTCAGCTATAGAGAGGAGGAGAGTATTGTTTAGGCCAGTGTCGGCCAGTTTAGTCAAGTGAAGTGTCGGCCTGTGGAACACCCGGAGTACGAATCGACGCGATATCCATCCTAGCCCGCCCGGTAAGCCGCGCCTCGTGCCGACTCTTGTGCCTACGAAACCTGCTGCGCATCTCACTCAAGTGTATGTTCTCGCCCCGCAGGGTGTTTGTTTTGGTGTTATTTCTTTTGGCCTTGCGCTGTAGCGCTGTCGCCATGTGCCTCCGGGCCTTGGCAGTCTTTGAATCCGAGAGGGCAGCCACAGCCATGAGCGGCCAGAGGCCTGCGCCCTGCCGTCCTGTCCGGATGACACCGAACCGTGAGGCCGGGGCCGGAGCGCCCCGTGCCGTCGCACGCCGACACACCAGCCGCCTCTAGGGCGCGCGCGGCCGGGGCCGGTGTGCCCCGCGCCGCCGCGGCCCGGACCAAAAAGTAAGATTTCCTGACCTCTCCCTCCCGCGCCGGGCTGCCTTGTTGTGCTGAAGTGTAATTTTGATCTTGTTTCGGGATGCTAGTACGCTCTCTCAGCGAGGTTCGCTGTGCGCCCTTCAGGCCCGCGGTGCTCGGTGCCTGGGCGTGCCAGGGTCGGCCGGTGCGTACCTAGGCTAGTGCGTCATGCATGCGTGTCGTACTCAGGTCCGTGCCGGCTGCCCGTAGGTGCTCCAGGTAGCGAGGCACCGTCGGTGCGTGGGCTGTTGTACCCTTCGGGGTTTTTGTTGTGTGGTCAGTAATTGTCTGTCATTAAATTACACGCCTAGTTTGATTTGTTTCACTCATATGAGTTTATTGTTGTTGTTGGATGTTATTTAATAACATTATGAAAACATGTTTATGTACCCTAGGCTTTGCCTTTGGAGTTGTGCTTTTCTAAATGACTTGTGTCATTCAATATTATGTGTCATTATTAAATAACCATTAATTCCGGTACACTGCCAGTGAAAGTTATTTTGAGGAGAGTTTACTCTCTGGCGCCCATTCCAAAAATTAACTCAAAATACCTACGCCACTCTACCAAACGTATTCTGCTAGCGGGTTTTCGGTCCGTACCACCAAGTGTGGGTTACACATTGTGAAAACAAATCAAGTCATCAACATACAGAGCGCAAACAATGATGGTTTCTTCTTTCTTGTAAAGATGAAGACTTGGGTCAGCCTTGCTTTGAATGAAACCAAGATTTGAGAGAGAGAGATGAATTTCTTGATTCCAGAGGCGGGACGCTTGTTTTAGGCCCTAGATTGACCTTTGCAGCAAGCAAACTTTCTTTTCTTGTCCAGACACCTTAAAGCCCTCTGGTTGATGCATGTATGTAGATGGTTTCAGTCAATTTAGCATGCAAAAAAGCTGTGTTCACATCGAGATGTGACATTTCAAGATCATGCTTAGCTGCTAATGCAAGCATTAGTCTGATTGTAGAGTACTTCACCACAGGGGAGAACGTTTCCAGGTAGTCCTCTCCATAGCGCTGCGTGAAGCCTCGTGCGACCAGCCGAGCCTTGTAGCGAACAACGTTGCCATCTGAATTCATCTTCCTCTTGAAGACCCATTTGCAGGTGACAATGTTGGTGTTGGCCGGTCGGTCCACAAGCTTCCAGGTCTCATTCTCCTGAAGTGACTGCAACTCCTCCTCCATGGCGGCACGCCACTCTTGGGTCTCAGGGCCATTCAGGGCTTCAGACACAGTCCTAGGATCAGATGGGTCACGATTAGTTTCACACAAGTAAACTTCATCAAACCTGATCGGTGCTCTTCTCTCGCGCTGAGGGTAACGCCTTTCATTTTCCAGGGTCTCCTCATTGGCGGTCTCTGCATTGGCTTCTTGGCCATTCCTCTCCTCGTTGGCGTTTTGCTCCCTGGTCTCCTCGTTGACATTCTGCTCATCGATGGTGACTTGAACTCTCTCTTCTACGACAGGGACCTGAACAGATACAGTGACCTCAGGAGGATCAAATTCAAAAATTTCAGGAACAGGTTCGCAAGTAGATTTTTCTCTGTTGCCTTCGACAAAAGAAACATGATGACGCTTGACAATTGTATCAGGTTTGCGAGGGTCTCCAAGACGGTATGCCTTAGATTCCTCACAGTATCCCAAGAAAATGAAGAATTGAGATTTTGGTTCCCATTTAGTCCTGTAGTTGTGATTTAAAGAATAGGCCTTGCAGCCAAACACTTTCAGGTGGGACAAATCAACTTTCTTCTTTGACCAAGCTTCTTCAGGTACAGTACCTTCCAGTGCTGCTGTTGGAGATCTATTCTTCAAATATACAGCTGTGTTCACTGCTTCTCCCCAGAATCTCATTCCTAGCTGAGATTCAAGAAGAATGCACCTTGCCTTTTCTGCAATAGTGCGGTTCACCCTTTCTGCCACACCGTTCTGCTCTGGGCAGAAGGGAGCAGAGGTCTGGTGCACTATTCCAAGCAGCTTGAGGTACTCACTAAACTTGGAATTGACATACTCACTGCCATTGTCGCTTCGCAGGACTTTCAGCTTCAATCCAGTCTGTAACTCAACCATGGTCTTGAATTCGACAAACTTGTTGATAGTTTCGGACTTCTCCTTCAGAAAGTAACACCAAGTTTTTCTGCTGTAGTCATCTGTAAAAGTTAGCACATACCGGGCACCTGAAAAGCTGTTAACTGATGAAGGTCCCATCACATCTGAGTGTACGAGTTCAAGGCGTTCTTCTGCTCTACTGCTAGATGAGTGAGGAAAACTGCACTTGGTCATCTTTCCCAGCAGACAAGTTTCGCAGGGCTTTTCCAGTTCAGAGCACTTCTTCACTCCATGAGCAAGGTTACTTAAGTTCTTCATTCCGTCAATGTGCAGGTGGCCCAATCTTCTGTGCCATAGGCCACTTTTGTCAGAGATAGGAATACCTGCATCCTCAGGCATAAAATCATGATTAATATCTGCTGCAACAAAAGCTTTGTCAGTAGCAACTTCCAAGCAAAACAAGTTTCCGTTCCTGTGCGCGGTTAGCTGATGTTCCCCATTGAAGCTGATAATACACTCAGTCTTGTGGAAGGTAACGTTAAAATCTTTGTCAACAAGTTGGGGTACAGAGACCAAATTGGCAGTGAGGGCAGGGACGTAATAAACATCTTTGATCACAAAAGCTTTACCATGCATGCTGAGTTTAACATCACCGATTCCTTTGCATTGCATTCTTGTTCCACTTGCAGTTCCAATGACAGCATCATGGGGTTTCAGAGATGTAAACCATTCTCTCACAAAAGACATGTGAGAGGTCGCTCCAGAGTCCAAACACCAACGAAGCTTCTTCTCGAGGGGTAGTTTCACAGTAAGGAAGGCTTCCACGGCTGGCTCTGCATCAGGAATTTCATCCTCTTGCCTGCAATCAATTTCAGGTGTTAGAAGGGCAATTTCAGTGAACAAAGCTTTACCTTCGTTGTTCTTCTGTCCAGGTGGCTTGTTTCCGTGAGACTTTCCATTTTCTTGCTTCTCCATTTTCCTCTTGAATGCGAAGCAGTCCCGCTTAAAATGACCTTGCTTCTCACAGAAGTGACAGATAACCTTACTTTTTCTAGAGTTGTTGTTGCTCCTTGAATCCGGTTTCTGCCCACTGTTCTTGAAGACTTGCGTTGAGTTTCCACTTCCACTTGCCAGGAAGGCAGCATTTTCCTTGGTTTCTCTCGACTGCTTCCTGTTGTCCCAATCCAGCAGTCTAGAACTCACATATTCAGAAGTCAATTTCTTATCAACATTTTCCATTGTCATCACTAATGGGTCGTAGTCTTCTGGCAGCCCAGCCAGCAAGATAACGGCGAGCATTGAATCTTCCAAGCCCCCATCTAGATCACATAACCTCTGATTAGTTATCAGAACGTCATTAACATAGGTCTCCATGGAATCACAACCATTAAGATTAGTCCTGAACATCTTCCTCAGTAACCTGACTTTTGAGGTTAGGCCCTCCTCCCTATACTTTGTCTTAAGCTTGTCCCAAACTAATTTGGCAGAATTAATCCCGGTAGTCGAGATAATCAATGGAAGGACTGAAGGCTTGACATTCAAAAGCAGCTTAGACACAGCTCTGTCATTCTTTGCTTTGTCCACAAGAGTCCCTTCTGTCACATCCCAAACTCCATCAACAATCAAAATCGCCTTCATGAGGGCGGCCCATGTGGCATAGTTGCTTGCCCCTTGGAGTTTCTGTGCTTCGCCGAGGTCCCTCGATGATCCACCGACGTGCACCGTGTAGAACTGGGGAGGAGGCTGCTGATTTCCTTGACCATTCGCGTTGACATTCTCAAAGATTCCGCCTCCGCCGGCTTCACCGTCTGGGGGTCCGTTGACAACCATCTTCCAAGTGAAGTAGTTTCCTTAGATGTCAGAAATAAAACTTCAAATCCTAGCAAATTCACGTGACGTGGAGCCCATAACCTATTGAGGATGGCGTGGTGATGGTCCAGCAAGGCAAGTTCGATTGATAAAATACTTCAGGAATCTCTGGCACACGAATGGTGAATTTTATTGAAGCACCTCCAATTTATAGATTATGGCAAAGGCAAAAGCGGTTATTTACAGACGGCAGTGAAAAAGAACAAGATTAGGTGCAGGAGTGCCAACACAAGTAAAAAAAGTTAACAGAGGTAACATTAATCTTTTGAAAGCTCCTTGGATTGATAAATAATACCGGTGGTTACTTATCTTTCTGGAGGTGCACATGGCGATGCTGAATCAGGCGCACGCCCCGCAGCCGATGCAGCACGTAGAGCAGGAGCCGGCCCGTCTCTCTTTTCCCTGGCTCTTCGGTTTTGAAACCAAAGTTTCAGCTTCAACAAAAAGAAATATATTAAATTAAAAACAGAACTTTTCCTTTGAGTGCTGTCTATACATTAGCGAGCGCAAAAGACTGGAAAATGCAACCGTAATGTATTCATCGATAGTGGTACAAATTGTTGTGCAGAAGTCTTTTGGCCTCAGCTGTTCTGACAAATTGATGTAGGAACTGAGAAGCACGAATCTACAAACTATGGTGCGTTACAATCAGACTAGGAAATTAAGACGTATTTAAAAAGTAATACATGGACTGGAGGGTATGAACGATCCCCTCCATCCAGCTAGGGAGCCACTCGGCAGGCAGCGTGTCAGACGGACCAGTATAACGGTAGGATCCACGCACGCTCCTACTCTGACTTTCTAACCCTAGAGACTTAGCTCATGGCCATGTGTAGCGGGGGTGGGGGAGGGAAGTACAGGTTACAGGCGCGTCACAGCTCAGCGAACAGGACCGCGTTCATAGCGCTCCCGTAGGCGGACCGGGGAGGGGCAGCGGGCGGGCTACCTCACAAGGGCTGCAACCACTTAACCAATCACCGCTCACTAATCTAACGACGATGTAATAATTTAACAGAATATCTCATTTCGGCGGCACCGGGTGGTATGGGTGCTCCAGGGACTATCGAGTTTCAGCCCCAAAAGAAAGGCTTGGGGAGGTGGGGGAGACCCGCTCCCGCTGCCCTGCCACCTCGCAACTCGATCGGGATCTTATATTTCAACCTACAAAAAGTTGCCGACACGTTTAGGTTTAGGACCGTGATCGTCCGTGTCCGATGATCGCGCTATCACGCACACGTCGCACACCCATACCAGACTCATCTAGAATAGCATGGCAGAAGCTCTCTTCTCTCACCCGTGCTTCGGGCAGCTCCAGCTGGGCAGACAGCTCGGACACGTCGGCGCTGCTCAGGTACTGCGAGGTGGAGAAGCGCGCCTCCAGAACCGCGACCTGCTGCAGCGAGAAGGGGATGCGGGGGAGGCGGCGCTGCGCGGGGCCGTCGCGCCGGCGAGAACCTGCGGAGCGGAGCGGAGACAGAGATAATGCGGGGCACAAACTTGAGCTGCGGAGGGCGGGGCGGGTACGTACGGGGGAGCTTGGGCGGGCGGTAGCGGGTGCACTGCAGCCACTCGAAGTGGCCATCGGGCTGGTGCGCAGGGGAGCGCGGCGATGGGCTACGCGGCGTGGTATTTCGGTTCGGGCTTGCATGAGCGGGGGCGGCCCCTGCTCGGCTGCGTTCGCGTAGGGGCCCTGGTGGGGGCCCCACGGATTCTCGCGTTGCCAAGGCGGGCGGCGGTTGTTCGAGCGCCCGCCTACGAGAGGCGCCGGGGCGCGACAATACTCGGGCAGGTGGCGCCAGAGTCCGCAACGTGCGCAGTAAGTCGGGGCGCATTCGCGAATACGGTGGGGACCGTTGCAATTAAAGCATCGGATCAGGCGGCCATGTGGTCGTCTGCGTAGGTTTTCTCCACACGGCAACCCGGAAGGGGAAGGGAGGGGAGGGGGGGGGGGGGGCCAGGGAAACGGGAGACAAAATACCAGATACTTTACTTCGAAATACCTCGAAATGTCCGACCCCCGGCCCGGCCACACTGGGCGGGGCGCGGGGGGGACAGGGACACGAATACCAACTATTTTACTTCTAAAAACTTTGATACAATCCGTCCCCCTGGCCCGGCCCGGCGGGGCGGGGCGGGACGCGGGGGGAAGAGGGAAACGGGGGAAACAGGGGCAGAAATACAGATTCTTTTAGCTCTAAATACTTTAAAACACCCATCCTCCGGGCCGGCTCTGCGGAGCGGGGGCGCGGCGCTGGTGGACTCGCGGACCATGCCCCGACCGCACGAGCGGCTCGCGGTCACCCGCACAGCGGCTGCTGCAAAGTTGCGGCCAGCGGGATCTAGAGCCAGCCTCTCATCCATTTCTGCTTCAATTTCATCAACTTCTTCATGTTCCTGTTCCTGTGGAACCCAGGCAACCCCATCTTCTTCCCCCTCTATGAGTGGAGGTCTAGGTACACCAGCCTGCAAAAAGAGGGACAGAATTTTTTATTAGCAGATCAATAGAATTATGATGGTTTGTATAAACCTTCTTTATTTAAAACAGCTGAAAAATCTTACCATTATGCACATGTTGTGGAGAACAGTACAAGCTTTGATAATTGTCGCAGCTCTCAGAGGGAGATAGTGATGAGTCCTGTCTTTGAGCAGACACCGAAACCTGCTTTTGAGAACTCCTATACAGCGTTCAACACTGTTCCGGGCTCTGCAGTGCCTTTTTGTGAAGTATTCTTCAGCTGATCCCGGTTCTTGGTCTAGTAGTGGAATTATGCACCACGGTTCATTGGGATACCCACTGTCGCCTAAAATATACAGTATTAAAAAATTACTATCTGGCATTGTAACAGTATTTCACATGAGACAGTTCAAGTACAGACCAAGCAACCAACAGGGTTCCTCGCGGAAAGCTGCCTGCATCCTTTTGCGTGCTCCACTTGCCTTGAATATGAATGCATCATTACATGACCCAGGATAATTTGCCAGGATATCCATAATGTACAGGCTACTGTCACAGATCTAGCAGAATATTAAACATAATATAATTTGAAGGAAATATTTTCGAACCGCAGATGCTACCAAAACAGTGTTATGTATGTAATATTACCACTTGACAGTTAATAGCATAGTGATGCTTACGAGTCCAATATGTTTGGGGATTCATATTCTTGTGAGGCGGTGTTATGGTGATTTCTGTTCCATCTATAAAACCGAGAACATTAGGGATGCCAAACCTTCGTACATTTCTGTAACAAAGAAACATCTTTGTTGTTATCTAGTAACTTTTGGATACATAAAAAGAAATAACATAACACACCTGTCAATATGAATCTTCCTTTCACTTTTAGTTTTAGGAAATTTGATCCACTTTCTCTGGATGGCTCTCTTGTTCAAAGCATTAGTGACCTCCCTGATAGCTTGTCCAGCAGTGGACCGCCCCACACAATGTATCCAGCTGTCACTTACGACCCGCTGGTATGAGCCGGTTGCATAAAAGTGTAGAGCTATGAAAACCTTTTCACAATATCAAAAATGATGGAGGGATTTCAGGAGACACATCAAGGGGATATCAAGGGAATATATTTGTGGCTTAATTAGTGGAATAACTTTACCTTTGTCTCTATACTCAAAGATCCTCTACGCTCGCTTTCTTTAATGTAGGGTCTAAGGTCTCTTATTAGTTGTACTACCAATGGCTTGGAGAGGCGGAACCTTTTTAGGAATTGAATGGTAGGCAGCGTAAAAGGGTCAATTAATGACCTCATTAGCTTCCTCACTTTTCGAATATGACTGTGAGTCATATCTTCACCAGGTCTAATACCTAAACCTTCACTGAGTTCAGCCATATCTGGAATTGTAATTTTAATTTTTGTAACTGTATAGAAAAGCGTTACAGAAATGACATTATATTAAAGATTCTGATTTGTAAAGGCGGTCCCACAATGCAGGCCTCAAGACACCATTGTCGATGATTGGTGAACATTAATATAATTCTTGTCGTAATTCGGGGCATTATTTAAAATTAAGCTCGGTTTACAATATTAGTTGAAATTCAGCGAAGAAAATGAGCCAGAATTGACCTGGAGTGTGTTGATGTCTTGATGTCTGCATTGTGGGACCGCCTTAAGGTGAGGCTTCGGTGAAATTTGCACAAAAGTCAGGTGGAAAACAACAACGATGTTGAGTTTAAAAATCTATAAATGCTGAGTAAATGAGATACTCATTACAAGTCTAACATTTAACCATTTCATGTAAGTCTTGCCTTAAGACCACCATCCTTAATTTTACTTACCGCAAGATGTTATCTGAAATTAGGAGCGAGGACGCGAGTCGATTCAAATTTTTCAATGCTTGATGTGTGTAAAATCGGTTAAAATTTCTTCTTAACGCGAGTTAATTAAGACGACTTGACTATGTGCTTTCCACGGTATTCCACGGGCGTGCTAGAAGCTTCATCCAACGGCTCAATGCGCTTCACCCCAAAGGTGGCTTTCCCTATTCCACGTCTTTCCACGGTATTTCCCGGGCCGCTAAAGTGCGCTTTAGCTTTTCCCAACGACTTAAAGCGCTTTCCCGGTTGTTCCACGTCATTCCACGGTATTTCCCGGGCCGCTAAAGCTTTTTCCAACTACTTAAAGCGCTTTTCCTGTTGTTCCACGTCTTTCCACGGTAAATCCACGGGCCGCTAAGGCGGTTATTCAAATTCCCCGCCCATGTTCACGTCCGGTGCGTCAGGGGAGATCTCAACCTGTTCCCGTTCCCTGTTCCCGTCATTCCACGTCATTCCACATCATTCCACGGCCGTCCATATTCGTTCCGATTCGTTCACGATTCCATACGATCCGCTTTTCCGCAGCACCCCTCCAGGCAGCGAGAGAGAAAACTATTTTGACAGCCACGGAGTCTACATACTCGAAAGTGGGCTTGTTGGATAGTATTTTTGAATTGATCAACTTTTCCTCTTCATGAATTTCTCGTCAGATCGATGAATGTAGGAGTTATTTGGGTTTCAAACCCGTGGGAAAGGGGTCTGAGGGATGGTATTTTTCGTTGTTTTGGGGGGGGAAATCCTTGTGCTTTCGGGCTCAAATTTGGAGGATCGTTTCAGTACAGTAGCTTTCACCAACTCAGGTAAAAAAAAAGTAAAATTATTAAAAATTGTGAAAAATCAAAAATTTGTTCAAATCGATGGATCAAAGGGTGAAATAAAACTTGTAGGCCACAGAGTGAGATAAATTCATGTGGTGTCTGCTTAAGGATAATTTACGCTCTATTGCGTACATTCAATGCTTTTAACTAAAACATACATAGGGACGGCAGGGCTTTGAACGGTGTCGGTGTGGGAGTTTCAACGATAAGCCGTATTGTTACCATATCAAGTGCTCTTCGCCATTCTTCCCAAAGAGAAACTTTGATTTCAAGTAATTAAGCAATCTCTATTCCGGGCAACCCGTTCATTATTGTCCAATTTAATAAATGATGATGGTTTAGGAGGTTATGTTTCCCTAGTTGGGTGTGGTCAGGCTGAGTGTAACCGGCTTTCGCTCATGGTGTTGGGTGTGGACGCTGTAGAGCAGAAAGGTGGGTGTGGTCAGGTTGAGTGTATCCGACCTTTGCTCGTGCTCGTTTGGGAGTTCAGCGGAGGAAGCGGAGGGGTGGCGGGTGGCGGGTGGCGGGGGAGAGGGCAGAAGTAAGTTGGGTGTGGGTCGGGTTGGGGTGGTTGTGGGGGTGATTGCCTGCTAGCAGAAGAAAATCAGCGATAACGTCGAATGTAAATAAAATACGCTGATGTGTCTTGTGTCTCATGCGCCTGATTCAGCAGAGCCATGTGCACCTCCAGCAAGATAAGTAACCACCGGTATTATTTATCAATCCAAGGAGCTTTCAAAAGATTAATGTTACCTCACGTATGTGAACTAATTGTAACTAATTTGTGTAGGTAAGAGCTACATTAAATTTCTAACACGGAAACAAAGACAGAAGTCCCTGTTGATTGTGATGAGGACTAAAGTTTGGCATTTAAGTGCATGGTATTTTTGCCAATCCTGACTAAAATGTGCCATTGTATTTAATTTATGGATAAAATTAATTTTCCTCTTAAGTGCTGGTATGAGACATTCTTTCTCAGTTATTAGAAATTCATCTTGTAGACGCAATGTCATTCTAGACTTCTCAAAAATACTGTTTTTGAAGGGGTTCTTGTCTATTTTTTTCTTCAGTTATGTACAAATTACCATTTTTGATGGCACTAGTCTTCACATGTACTTTTTGTTAATTGTACTTTCTCTGCAATGTAGGATATAGCTCTGTGTATGTTTTGAATTAGAGGCCAAAGAAAGGGCAGCATTGTAATGGTACAGCAGGCTCTTGTAATACCGTTAGAGTTCAATGTTTGCCCTTTCACGCCTGAGAACAATTTGTGGTATTTCCAAAGAAAGCCATTCTCTTGTACAGTATTTGTCATGTTTTTACCCTGTAACATGTACACCTCTGTGTAGCAGAATTTGTTATCTCTTCCAGAGTTTAAGTCATAAAGTTTATTATATTATAACTGTTTAGATGTCATAACAAGTATGTATATTGTTTTGTCTTCTCTCATTTTACATCACTCATTGTTACTATTCATTTGGAAGAAAGTTTGGTCTCTTTTAATCTCTCATTATTTTAGAATTAATTTTTATGGCAGTTTTTTAAACCAATTTTCTCATTAGAAAACGGCTAAATCCGCATACAATTTTCATTTGACCAATGCAAGACCCATAGAGATTTTGGTATTCCTACAGTTTGCATACTCAGTCCTTTAAGGGTTTTATAAGTGTAACACATCCGAAGGTGTGTGTGTGCTTTTTATGTCATTGTCTTGCCTTGGCCAAATGACCGGTGTATTTTAAACCTTGTACAATTGTATTTGTTGTAGGTGTAGGAAATAATTATGATGAATGTTTGTAAAGTTCTAATGATAGTTGAGACTAGTCTTAAGCACTTAATTCAAAGCGCTGTACATTGGAATATTATTTATTTTGACTTCCTTGTGGGTACATCTAAGAGAAAATATATTAATATTGTGAATTGGATATGTATCCAAAGTTACAGTTAATCAAACCCAATATCTGTGGCTTGTGATTTACTCAAGTGATTAGGGGCAATAGGGCACTGGAGTTTATCACCAATGGAGACCTAATGATAGTTTGGATTTGGGATTACCATTGGAATCTTGTGCCTCCAATTAGATCACCGATTTGAAGAAAGGTAAATTGTGTTCCAATTGTTGTAAGCAAATGTCCCCTACCCACCTAATTTCCTGTCACTTTTTCTGTGTGCCATGTATTAATCTTTATTGTATGTATGTGCCCCTAGTGTTTGCACAAAATGTTTAGATTATGACATGCATAAAGCATATATTTTCATAGGTTTGCATAGAGGATATTTCTTAAACTTTTTTCATTTATTGTTAATTTGCTTTGTTTAACTATTTTTAAAGCAGTATACTCATCCCTGTTGTCATATTCTTGCCATACTTCCTGTGAAATTTGAAAAGCTTGCATGACAAGGCAACTAAAGCACTTGTTAAAGATGTGTGTGTAATGTTGGGATCACCTGGCTTAAACAAATATGTATACCAACCAGCCGGAATTATTAGGTTGGTAAAATTTTGAGGAGATGATAAGATGGTGATTCATGCTTTCAATTTTGTGATGAAATTCAATTTTAAACGTACAGCTCAACGCACAGATTTTATAGCTCCATTTTTAGTTCAGTTAGTCTTATTTTTTAACCATGAATTCTCAGTGATGAACTCAGAAACTCACATGTACTGACTGAGTTTCATGGGACAGGCGGAGGCATTTGATGTAAGCGGGAATTCCATACATGTGGGTTTGATATATGTGGCTTTTACATACTGCATTCTATTTTCGTAGATGTGGGATCAAGCAAAGCCCTGTTCTCTGTTTCATTTGTGTATTTATTTGCTTCTTCTTCTGAAGTTCCCGTCCCAGGCATCCTTGCCTCCAAAGCTGCAGTGGAATCTGGATAGTACATATTAACATATTGCTTGAGACCCAGGTCCTAGTATGATTGAACCAGGTATTCTTTTAAGCAAGGCACTTGTTACAAGAAATGTGACTTATATCCTTGGAAAGTTGTAGCGTGTAAAGAGGTATTTGTAGTATCCAGATTCTCACTTTCTAGGTTTTACTGTGCTAACAAGGCTTTACATTTCTCCAAATACTTTTGTTCGAGGAGTCATTACATCATGCAATTAATTTATAACATACCTATATGCATTTAATGAAGAGGAATATGATTTGTTATTTTTATCACAGACAATATGAAATGTTGTTCGTCTTCGAATTTGGTTTCTATTTAACTGAAGATAATGATTTCACACCACGAATGATTTTCCCTTCTATTTAACTGAAGACACTGATTTTACGTACTGTTTGTTTATATGTGGTTTTTGAGAACACATTCACGATGTTATTCGCGCCCTGCAGTCTTTTAAATTGGAGTGACTCGGAAGGCTCCGTAAACCTACGACAATTTTTCACAGTGGTGTGTCTAAAAACATTTTATGGTCTCCTCCGGAGTATTTCGCCGTTTAGCCAAATTGCTCACCGTTTATGCACTATCGGCATCGGCATGCCCAGCGGGCGGGCAGGCCCCCTGCCGAACGGAGCCGCCAGCGGCAGAGAGGGCCTGCTTGTAACGTAGTGAGTGGGGTTTGGGAGGGAGGGGGGGGGAGGAGCTTCCGTAATGTGTGCACGGTCCCTGACCTGTGTCTGTGTGTGTTGAAATAGACGAACACCCGCCTACACTTATGACAAGTGCAAGATTCGTATTTTAGTACGTATCCTTTGTAAAGCGAAACTATCTGGTTACATTTGTAAGCTGGTTTCACGCATTTTCTATATACAGATCGTTGGCTTACACGGAAAAAACTTCGTCTTGGTTTTCAAGCAGCCTCGGAAACCCTGTGTATTTTCTCCATAAGAGCTGCTTGGTTTTTCCAAAACTGCTTGGAAACCAGGACGCCGTTTTTTCAGTGTACGTAATGTAAATTATGCTGTTGGTCTTTATCCAGCCTTCGAAAGAAAGTGAAGCATCACGTGCGTATTTGTTTGTAATATTTTGATTGGTACTATTCTCTTCTCTTGATGCAGTCCGGTTTTACGTAAAAATTACGAGTAACGAAATATTAAGAAGACAAATGTTTTTTTTTTTTTTAGTGTTTTTACGGACGAAAACCCGCCCACACATATGAGGAGCGCAAGGTACGAATCTATTTACGTATCGTTTGGCGTGTCGAAATTGTCTCGTCAAATTTGTAGGCTGGTTTTACGACTATTTAGATTAAAAGTTCGGGAACAAGGAAGAATGCAACTGGTATTCAGCAACCCTAGATAACAGAAAGAAGTGTAAGGTGCCAACTATTTCTTTGTAATTGCTTGTCTTTTCTTTCCTCCTCCTCTTGTTGTCATGTTTTACGTAAAAATTCCGAGTCACGAGATAGCAAAAAAAAACTTAGTATTTTATTACGTGTGTGTGTTGAAACGGACGAAAACCCGCTTACATTTGTGACGAGCGCAAGATACGTATTTTCATACGCATCCTTTGTCGAGCGAAACTTTCTGGTTACATTTGTAAGCTGGTTTCACGCCCTTTCTGTCTTCAGATTGTTGGTTTTCGTATTGTAAATTATGCTGTTGGTCTTTATCCAGCCTACGAAAGAAAGTAAAGCATAACGTGCGTATTTATTTGTAATATTTTGCTTGGCACTGTTCTTTTCCCCTGAAGCAGTCAGGGTTTACGTAAAATTTACGAGTTACGAAAAAACAAAAAAAACTAAGATTTTGTTTTAGTGTTGTTATGAACGAAAACCCGCTTACACATCTGACGAGCGCAAGATACGTATCTATTTACGTATGTTTTGGCGTGTCGAAATTGTCTCGTCGAATTTGTAGGCTGGTTTCACGACTATTTAGATTGTAAGTTTAGGAACCAGGAAAGAATGCAACTGGTATTCAGCAACTTTACGTAACAAAAAGAAGTGTAAGGTGCCAACTATTTCTTTGTAATATTTTGCTTGTCTCTTCTTTCCTTCTCCTCTTGTTGTCATGTTTTACGTAAAAATTCCGAATCACGAAATAGCAAAAAAACTTAGTATTTTATTACGTGTGTGTGTTGAAACGGACGAAAACCCGCTTACACTTGATGAGCACAAGATACGTATTTTCATACGCATTCTTTGTGGAGCGAAACTATCTGGTTACATTTGTAAGCTGGTTTCACGCCCTTTCTAGGCTATCTACAGATTGTTGGTTTACGTATTGTAAATTTTGCGGTTGGCCTTTATCCAGCCTACGAAAGAAAGCGAAGCATCACGTGCGTATTTGTTTGTAATATTTTGCTCGGCACTTTTCTCTTCTCCTGATGCAGTCAGGTTTTACGTAAAAATTACGAGTTACAAAATAACAAGTAAACTAAGAGTTTTGGGGTTTTGTTATGGACGAAAACCCGCTTACACATCTGACGAGCGTAAGATACGTATCCATTTACGTATCGCTTGGCTTGTAGAAATCGTCTCTTCGAATTTGCAAGCTGGTTTTACGTCCATTCGTGTTTTTCTTCTTTTTTTTTTAACATTTACATGTCTTGCACGTTTTCCTGAATGGCATGTCAATAAAATTATTTAGATGTTTTTGTTTTCGCTTTTCCTTCTTCATGTTAACACAACCCATTTCCTTCTGTAAATCATTCCTTTATGGTTCAACACCCCGAAAATAACGAATTGGGGTCAAGGAGAGTCATAGATATTGCAGGCTCATTTGTGGGATACATTTCAGACCTTCTGTCACACGTGCCAGTTCTCAAAGTAATTAATTTTGGATTAAAAATTTGTCTTTTACCTTTTGCATGGAATACGGGAATATCACGCAATAGATGTCGTGAATGACTGGAGCCAAATATGAGATTCCTGCAGAGGCAAGGGATCACAAGTTCAATTACAAAAAAACCTACAAAACAAATAGGTGCTTGATGTGGGATGCTTGCGTTCGCCCAAATTAACTGCCGTCTCTGCAAAGTGCTCAGAGATTTAAACAAAAAATGAAAAAAAAAGGGGAAAAAAACACACAAAAAAAACAGTGCCTACATTTATCAGAGAGCTCCGTAAATTACCGAGCGGACCACGAATTCAATCTAGATGAGCTGCATTCCTTTGCAGCGGTCCTATTCATGAGGGAGTCTTCTGTCAAAGACGGCTGTCAGAATCGCGATCCGTTTGAATTTCGCGCTGTTCGCGTGGTATGAGAAATTTTGATAGCAGCGTTCAAGGCCTGACAGCTGGCAGCCTAACCAAGTGCAGATCTTTATCCGTCTACATCCTGGAATTGACATTAGTTTCAGATCTCCAAGTGACTTCTTTCGCTTTCTGCAACCCATATATTTAGAATTTTCACATAAACCAGAATGATATAGGAATAATTTCTTTGAAATCGCTTTTCAAAAATGCGAGGTGGAGACACGGTCGCCATCTTAGTAGGCTGCTACCACTTGCTGCCTGAAACAGGGACCCGTGCGAGACTATTCTGCCCAGCGCCATTCCCAGAGCTCCCCGGAAGTACATCCACGGAAATATTTTTCACAGTGCTTCAATGCGCCCCGAAACTTCACTAAAACAGCGCCTTTTAGGCGAGGGGTCGCCAACTCGCATAATACTCCATACACGGCCCCATAATACCCTTATAATACTCCATAATACCCATAATACTTATAATACCTCATAATACCCATAATACCTCATAATACTTTATAATACCACATAATCCTCCCCATAATACCTTATAATACTTCATAATACTTCATAATACTACATAATACTTCATAATACTTCATAATATATTATTAAAAAGAAGAATAATCTGAACTTCTTCCTACTAAACCTCTTTGGCCTTTAAACGTGCAGCGCGCCCGAACGCATCCTCGCATACCTCCACTGCACTTGGTGCGAGCAGGATGCCTTGAGTGTGTGCGAATAGTGGTTGCAGGTTGCCTGGAGTGTCGCCCGTTTCATCTCTCCCAATAGACCCTTTCAGCATTGGCGAAGTGAAGAACAAGGTGAAAAACTACAGACCGGAAACAGTTTCTTTTTATCACCCACATGTACCAAAACACTTAAATAAAATGTAGGTGGAATCAATTTGATATTGTTTACATTTTATTTAAGTTTTCACGAACGTTTGGGTTATGATAAGCAAGTGTTTCCGGTCTGTTGTTCTTCATTCTTTTCTTCACTTCGCTAATGCTGAAAGAGTCTATTAGGCAACCTCTTCCCACCTCTTCCTCAGAGGTACGGAGATGTAGGGATGGGAGGGACCCCGCCCCCCCCCCCCCCCCTCCCGTCCCTCGGGAAGAACTCCCGCACCTCCCCCCGCCCCCTCCCTCATCCATGACCCTGTCACCATCCGACCTCAGCGCAACCTACCTTAAATGTTTCAAACTTACCGGCATTCTGCATTGTTTTGGGCGTTCTGGGCTGGTCCGGGATCCCGCATACTATCCACCAATTTATCGAAGAAAAGGGCTTTTATGACATTAAAGTAGGGAACATTCCTAGGAATCGATAAATTTTTGTTTTACGTATAATTGGTAGAAACGATTTTGAAACCAATCTGTTTCCCGCTGTTTGTAGAAGAAACAAACATAACCAACAAAAGCAATATATTTTTCGGTTTCAAGAGAACCTTCTAAACTTAAATTATTCGTTTTCGTTTGTGTCAAAGCTCACAACACTGTCAACGCTGTGCACTACAATAAAAGCATGTGAGGACAACGCCTAAGCTGTCTTTAACATAACATTGATGTAGACGTACGTGCGTCCTCACTATGCCGACGGCTCTCGTAACACAGTAAAACTGTGCATTCCTGTAAATATGTCGTGTTCAACAGGATCAGACTGTTAAGGTCGCCGCCAAACTCCAATGTCAGGTGACAGAAGGGTGTGCGAGGTGTCTACAGAAGCGCCACAGCCTGTGGAACCCAATTCTGAAGTCTGAAGTCCCGAACACCTAACGAGAAAGGCGCTAGGGTCACTTTGGCCTCCAAAATGTGAACGTATCCTTGGCGCGGAGCTCCCGGTACGTCGTGGTACGTTCTCGTATCTTGCGAACCGAAGGCCCCAGCGCAAAAACGGTTTTCGAGGCCGACCTCAGCAGGTCCCCGACATTAGAAAAACACGTGCCGGATTGGTGGTCATGATGAGACCCATCGAGGTCCACCCTGGATGACGTCAAGGACGTCGAGTACCGTCGGAGCTTCGGGGATTGCCGTTTCGCACGTTTTCCCAGGATCAACTCTGGAAATGGAAATTATTTTCCAGGCGTGGCCTGGGAAAGAGACGCTCGGCACAAAATTCCCAGGGTGCGCCTGGGAAAGGGTCCGCAAACCCAGGCTGCTCCTGGGAAAAAAATATATGCGAAACCCAGGGTGCTCCTGGAAAATGACTGGCGCGCCTGGAAATTCCAAAAAGCTCCTGGGAATCCCAGGGGTTACTTTTGCCGTGAAGGAGCGGTGGTCATCCCCGTGACGGTCCTGGGTCCTCGTGATGCCCCAAGGAGCGGTGGTCACCCCCTTGACGGGCCTGAGTGCGGTGTCATCCCCGTGACGCCCCGAGGAGCTACAGTCATCCCCGTGACAGTCCTGGGTGCGTTGTCATCCTCGTGACGCCCAAAGGAGCGGTGGTCATCCCCGTGACATTCCTGAGTGCGGTGTCATCCCCGTGACGCCCCGAGGAACTATAGTCATCTCCGTGACGGTCCTGTCGCGGTGTCATCCCCGTGACCCTCCTAGTAGCGGCGGTCATCCCCGGAGACAGACTTGGGTGCGGTGTCATCCCCGTGACGCCCCGAGGAACGGTGGTCATCCCGGTGACGGACATGGCGACGGTCCTCTATCCCCTGCCCCTTCCCCTCTCGTCTTTCGACAGGAATTTGCTCTTTTTCAGCTTTGTACGCTCACTTATTTGTACAAATAAACATGTTTAAACTTGATCGGGAGGTCTGACCCAACTTGATTCTTGTAGTGTAGGTTCTGAAGACTTGTTTTTGACGAATGGTGTACTTCTACAGCGACAGGCCAGTTTTTAAACTTGATTTATGTTTGCAAAACGGGAAGTATCCAAAAACCCAGGGACAGACATTCAAATTGTCATAACTCAACCAATTTTTGGAATTTCGGATCGCGCTTATGCTTAAAATGATAGTTGGTTAATTCTACAACGAAACCTTTTCTCGGTTTTGACCTTAATGAACCTTTTCTGAATATCCTAGAACTTTTGACTTCAAAACTGGAGCCAGGGACACGTGAAAAACGCGTATTATGGCCCTTTCAGTCATCCCCGTGACGTTCTGGTGTTAAAATTGCCGTGACTAAACTGTGCCCCTGGTCCATCTCGATCTTGTACATGGATTTTGACTCGGAACGATGTTCGTGTGCCTCGCATTCCAGAATAAAGGTCCAGGGACACAAATTTAACACTTTTTTCATAATCACCCATACATGACATAATTTTCCTTTCCCCTTCCCCCTTTTCCCTCTCTCCTTTTCCCTTTTCTCCCTTTTCCCCCCAATTTTTGACAGGGCGGCTGAGCCTGAGGGGGGGGGTGGGGGGGGGTGGGGGCAATTGACCCTTTGCCCCCCCCTGGATCCGTGCTTGCAACACACACTTCACTACGCGCGTGGTTACCGAATCTGTGTACCCGAAAGCCCAACGTCGTCGAGCGGATGTTGAGTTTTGCACCGGGGAGGACAGAGTGCAGCAAAGAAGAGGTCGTAGACACCCTTCCGGTACAAATGTACTGCGAGCTGCCTGCCTAGCGCCATTACTCTCCTAAGTAAACATCTTAGGCAGCCTTTGAGTGAATCTGAGCTTATTTCGGAGACATAAATAGCAAATTTTAAAATAATTGTGCAAAGCTTTCATGAAACGTGTATTATGGTCTATAATTCCCCCATTACATTCATAAAACCATCATAGGACGTTATAATATTACCTTGGAACCTCATTCTGACGCCATAATACTTCATAATACCACCATAATACCTCGCATAAAACCTCCAATATACCGTATAATACTTAATAATACCCAGGGGCGTAGGAACGTTTTTTGGCCAGGGGGGTACAGCCCGTTCAACCCTTTTTGGCGCCCCCCAACCGCGACTGGCGCCAAAAAAAAATAGCATTTCATGAAAAAATAAGGCACAAATCACAGTTTTGAACAATATACATTTCATTGTGTGTGTAGTCAACGTTGCAACTATTTGGTCTTCCCAAAGACAGAGATGAGGTAAGAGTTGTTTACAAATCTCGTCATAAGGTCCGATATATCTGAGGCGTCCACTTCCTCTTTATAGCAGTGAAGCAAGGCGAGGTGGTTAAGACGCTGCTGCGACGTCATAGTTGTGTGCAGGTATGTTTTCAATCGTCACAGAAGAGAAAAACTGTAGGAAACATCGAACGCGAAAATTTCTGAGGTGCTTAGTAAGCTTTCACATATGCTTGCAGGGGTGTATCATCGCCCCCCATCGCGCCCTCGCCCCAGCGTCCCTGCGAGGCGCCCATCGGCGCCCCTGCGGGGCGCATTTTGGCGCAACTTCGGGGCGCTCAGGGGGGGACAATGTACCCACTGTCCCCACCTGTTCCTACGCCCCTGATAATACCCATAATACAGTATAATACTTCATGATACCCATAATATTCATAATATCCCTAATATCCATAATTGGCTGAGCAATCTAATTTAATCTAAATTTAAACTTAAATTAATCTAATCTAATTAGCGAAGCCATACGTGAAGGTACTGATCCGGACGGCAAAATATCTGGTTGTCTCGTGACCGTTCTGCCAACTTAACTAAATGAAATCCAATTTTTTGTTATTGAATTTTGACTGAATTTGAATGTCATCCATTCTATTTCTTATTATTCATTACATAAGAAACCTGCTGTTTCCATTCTAATTTAATTTTAGAAGGAAACAAGAACTTGGTGGATATTGTGTTTTGTCGCTGTGATGTTGGCATTCTGTGTAATTTGAGTTAAATGCCGCGGGAAAACGTGTAGTCGTCTGCTGAGAACTGGAGTGCGTCCCAATTCTCATTCCGCGTAGGTCGGTCTGGGTCGATCGGTCTGCTCTGCGGCCGCTGCGAGCCGCGCCAGCCGCGTCTTCCCTCACCGCCTCCATATTCACATTCTCTTTACAGGCTCTGTGTTTACCCACTAGTGTCAGTTCAAAATGGAAATCTTTGCCTTTCCCTGTTAGTTTACATTTTAGAAGATTTAAAGAAAATGGCAGTCGCTGCTATAGGTGCAATAGTCTTGGCTGTACATAATAGAATCATGGAGGCTGACAGGGAGGTTGAAGAACTTCTTTTACTTAGAAGAATCCATCGTAGAATCCAAAGAATGCGTTTAAGAGTAAGTCCTGTACAGAGTGTCTCATTTCGGTATAGGCCTATTTGGAAAAAGGTCCTTATAATAATGATTATTATTATTATTATTATTATTATTATTATTATTATTAAAAGTGTACTGTAGTATTGGGTAAGGGAATGCCGAGCTCGATGTTGACACAAGGTCGCATGAGTGGAGAATGGTGAAGAGCTCGAAGCTCGCGCCACCTTTTATTTGGTGTTTGGCATAACAAGAGGAAGAACAAAGGCGATCGTAAAACAAAAGTTTGGTCTGGGCTCTGGCCATGTGTATAGAGGGTATCGCTGCCAACAGTGGCTGTGACTCAGGGAATCGTCTGCTTGTTTACGTTTGACCTGGTTAGGTTATAATGATGATAATACTACACTATTCCCTCTTTTTAGAACCCTCTCTCTCAAGAAATTTTCACATTTCATCACATCCTAGACTTCGCCTTTGTCTTCATTACAAAATTTTGGTTTTACAATTCAAGATTCACTGAGCTAACGTTAACGTTATACAATTCAATAAATTATTTTTCAAAATCTAAATCCTTAACTAAGCCTGTTGACTTCCACCTTGTGCAAACCTACGGGTTATTCAACCCTACTGGTCTGACTCAGTGTGCAAACAAAAACGAATTGACTTTCCCCCTAGCATGTAGCAATGCATTAGTATGACCCCTACTCCGGCCCACTATTAATCCTGTTTAATAGTAGTCAAGTCCTTCAAGGGCGTCAACCACGGGGTTCCGTACCAGTTTGAATATGATTAGGTCTTGAGATCTTGAAGTTGCTGTAAGGGTGTAACAGGATACCTGAAACACACAATGAATCCTGGAACAGTAAATGTTGCACTTTCCTACCACTGCCTTAGAGCTTGCTTTGCTAGCCCTAGGTGTCTCCTACCCTCTAGCTAATCCTATCTACATGACACCTTAAAATTTTAACTTGCTGAACACTTCTAACCTCTTGAGGTTAAGGGATACTTAGCTTGTAAATAAAGGATGTTTCGTGTGTCTGATCCAGCGTCGATTCCTTCTGCCTCCGTTGATCGTCGTTGCTCTTGTCCTGAGGTTGCCCTGCGTCGTCTTGATGTGTTTGATTTTTAGGCACGAAGTAGCCTTATGGTTTTGTGTCAGGATGCGATTTTATTTTATTTTATTAGCACGGCCCCTTACCTAAATCCAGATTTTTCTATAGGATTTTGATGAGACTTGGCAGAGAGGTAGAACTCGATCTCCTTAGTTCACTGCTGAAGTGCCAGCCCAAACTTAGCGACCAATTTTGAGAAATTTCGATCTAAAATCTCTGTTTCTATGGTAATACTCGACTTGTCTCGGGAAAACAGCGTGGAAAGGGGAGCCGAGCCGAGTCGCCATTGTCGCGGCTCCTCGACCCCTCGGCGCGCCGCGCAGGGGATGAGGACCGGCGGGGCCGGGGACTTGTTGATTCTACTCATGCACAGTAGTTCAAAAAATAAAACTTCGAACGACATGTTAGAATAAAAATGTAAAAGCGGTGTTTGAATGCCCATTGCACAACGAGCGTACAGTTCAAAAATCAAGCTGATCGGACAATTTTTACTGAGAGACGAACTTCTAAATCGATTGAGCTAGAAAGCTAAAATTTTGCATGTGACCCGCTGAACTAGTGACCCTGAGATAAAACAAATTCAATAACATGACCCATAAGGCTAGAAATTTTTAAGTAAATTTCTACTTAAACCATCATCTACCGAATTATTTAGTAAAACTAAAGCATTAACGAACTTCGTGCCTACCAGGATTTCCTACAATCGTATTTTTGGATTTCCGATTTCTTTTGGAAATATTTCTTTAACTTCTATCCTCCTCTCTTTTCTGAATGTGTTCTCCACACTAGTGCTGTTTATTTTATTTCATCATCTCGGAGCCTGCCGTCTGTCGGATCCGTTATCCGTTTGAACTTCGGGTCTCCCGAACGCGAACCGCGCTGCCGAGCCGGTCGCTTCGGTCCTTGCTTCTGATTGGCTATCGCTCCTTACCCCCTCCACCTTTTCCAAGAAAACTTCCCCTGGTCGTGCGATTTCCGCTATTCACTTGTTGCTCCTTGTCGCGTCACTTGCCTAACGGTCGTTCTGTCACTCGTCGCGTCCGTTGTTTCTAGCTTGTCTTTCTCCGTGTTTTCCGTAGTTTTTTCCGCGTCCTTAGTTGTTATTACCTCTGCATCTATAAAAATGACCGCTAAAATACTCGTGCAGCACTACGTCGGCCATATTTCTGGTGAAGAGAACCTGCAGAGAGTAAGTGACGCTTAGTGACTTTCACAGGACGCTTCAGTGACGCGTCTCTAGCTGTTGTACCTGTCTTATTTTGATCGCTTACTTATTATTATTATGCATTTTTTTTTAAAGATTTGCGTGCAATGTATTACGGCCGTGCACAACAATCCGGTGTGGTCTGTCGCAGACCCCAGTTTCACGCAGTACGAGTGCCTGGTGCCTCTACGTTATTTGGAGTGGGAACCGTTGTTCCAGTGTGGCTGCTGTTTGGATCCCTGTTTCGTAAGTTTTACTGCCTCACTCTTGCGTGGTATTATTATTATTTTGTTTACTTTTTTTTTTTAGATCGTTCTTCAACGCGGGCCTTCCGCAGGGGAGCTTGGTCCCCTCGAGGGAGTAGAGCAGGTGCCTCCGCCCCAAGTTGCTTATCCTGGCGGCTTCGGCGTGCCTGAGCAGCTTAATGATGCGGCTATTGTTGCCGAGTTAGATCTCGTGAGTTTTTCTTTTTTTTTCTTCCTTTCTTTTCCTTTCGCACTATTTTTGTTGGCAAACTCACTATTTTCTTGATGGGAGGGAATGATAAAGTGGTTGATGCTTCTGCCTCGTTGAGTGATATGGACAGGGTTTTGTCCGCTTCTAACACAGGCATGTCCCAATCCATCATGTCAGAGGTTTCACTATTTCACTGATTTTTCTCTGCTCTTGCGGATTCACTGATTTTTCTGCTCTGGTGGATTCACTGACTTTTCTTGTCTCACTCTGCTCTTTCACTTTCACTGCTGCTTTTCTTTTCTTGATCACTGGCTTGTTTATCATAATCTTGGCTCTCTTTGCTCTTGAAGCTTCTTGATCTTGAGCAAATTTTCTTTTCATTCTTTCGACGACTTCTTTTAATTTGCCTTGGTCTGGCTTCGCACTTGTAGGCTTGTTTGCACTGCCTACATTCACAATCCTTTTCCTCGAACCGTCTTCTTTGAAACCAGACGAAGTCACTTTCATTTTTGTGAACGTGTTCTTCCTTCTTCCAGTATCCAAAAAGCTTTCCGACTCGTTTTTCTCGGTCATTTCTTTCTGGTTCGTCACGCACTTCACTTGATCTGTTCACTAGCTCGCTTGGGACGCTACTGAGGGGACGCTAGCCTTATCCGTCAATCCATAGGCGTCCCTGCTGTTCAACAATGGGTGCTATAGCAACTAGTTATTCTTCTTTAAATTCTCGCGCCGCGAGCGTCCATGTGGCAGTGTTTACTGTACAAATAGTAACCACGCATTTCTCATATCGTCTTGTTTGTTTACATTTGCCTCCTCGGTCGGGCATCGTGCAAGACGATCTATGTGGACGATTAACTTTTTACTCGGGTTGTCTACCCGCTCTATCCTGGCATTACAATCATTGATCAGGTTTACGACTTTGTAAGGCCCTTCCCACCTAGTCGTTAATTTGGCTGATATGCCCGTGACTCGTCTGGGGTAGTAGAGATCCAGGAGATCCCCCTCCAGGAATGGTGAGAGTGTTGCATTTCTGTCATAAAAAGCTTTCATCCTTTTTGCAGCTTTCCTATTCATGTCTGCAACAACTTCGTGAATATCCTGCATAGTTTTCCGAACCCACATTGGGTAGAGCTTGTGCATATTAACGTTCTTGGGCGGGGAACCTCGTTCCGCGTCCAGTGGGCTCCTCATAGCAGCTCCAAACATAACCTCATATGGGAAAAACTTGTGTGACGAATGAGGTAAGTTTCTGTAAGCTTGTGCTATGAATGGCAGGTATTTCGGCCAATTTTCTCTGTCCTGTTCCACCAATATCATCAGGTGTTGTTTCAACGTCTTGATCCATCTTTCTGCTTTTCCATTTGTTGCAGGATGGAATGCCGTTGTTCTAAGTTTCTTTATTTGGTAAAGTTCCATGATTTCTTGGAAGAGTTTTGAGTCAAACGCTTTTCCTTGGTCCGTTAGCAGTGACTGTGGTGCACCAAATATGGAGAATACATGAGTTATTAGTGCCTGAGCTATTTCGTCTGATGTTTGTTTATACAGTGGTACTACCACTGGCCATCCAGAAAAAGCCTCCACCGCAACTAATATGTATTCATGTCCTTCTCTGCTTTTAGGACTTATAGGCCCACAGATGTCTACATGCCAACGTCCATGAAGGACTCCTTCCTGGAACAGTTTCAACGGAACTTTGGTGTGGTGTTTTGGACCCTTGTATTTGGCACATATTTTGCATTGTGATACTATCTCATAAGTATCTTCGAACATTCCTGGCCACCAGAAGAATCTTTTCAGATATGCCAATGTTTTGGTCACCCCAAAATGATTACCCACACCTAGTTGCTCATGGTAAGTTTTTACCGTTGATTTCACCAATTTCGTTGGGAGAATTAACTGTAATTCCTCCTTTTCTTTTAGACCACTGGGATGTTCAAACTTTCTGTAGAGAACTCCTCCCTCGATCACTAATGAGTTGAACTGGAACCAAAGTGACCTGGTCTTGTTGCTATTATCTGCAATCTCCTGAAATTCAGGTTTCTTTTGATCCTGTACTGCTACCATAATAGGCATTATGTTGGGATCAAGCAATTGAGCCTTTCTGATGTCTGTTGGGCTCATACCATCAGGAACAACTTTTGTCCAGTTAACGGTAATGGTGTTATTAGTCAATCTTATCTGTTTTCTTTCTTCAAAGAGACAATTTGTACAGTTATTTTCACAAACTTTAGTTGTGCTGCATTTGCACACTAATACCTCTTTGCCTCTTTCCTCCCGGCGGTCACACTTCTTGCAGTTGTCACAAGGTCTCCTGGATAGGGCGTCTGCATGCCCTATGCTGTTACCTTTGACGTGTACCACTTGGAACTTGTATGGAGCCAGTCTCTCCAGCCATCGTGCCAACTTGCCCGTGGGATTCTTGAAGTTCTTTAACCACTGCAGTGCTGCGTGATCAGACTTCACTATAAATGGAGCCCCTGCCAGGTAGTGATGGAATGTTTTGATGGCTTCTACAACTGCTAAAAGTTCCCTATGGGTAGTGCAATAATTCCTCTGTGCTGGGTTTAGAGTTTTAGGCCAGTATGCTATGGTGACATCTTTACCATCTTGTTCCTGACTTAGAACACACCCAAGACCTGTGAGACTAGCGTCTGTTGTGATAGTGAAAGGTCACTTTGTCACATCTGGTGTTCCCAGCACTGGTGCCGTTGTTAGTAGCTTTTTAATTTTGTCAAAAGCTTCTTGACACTCTGTAGTCCAATCAAAGATTTGTCCCTGTTTTTGTAGCTTAAATATTGGCGCTGCTATTGTTGCCATATGGGGAACATACTTTGAGTAGTACTGTACCAAACCAAGCCAAGACTTTAGTTCTTTTACATTGGTTGGTGCTGGCCAACTGAGTATTTTGTCTATTTTGTTCTGATCAGTTTTATTCCTTTTTCAGACAATTTGCGGCCTAGATACGAGACTTCTGGCTGGAAGAGTTCACACTTTTTGGCTTTTAGAAGGAAGCCTGCTGCTCGTATTCTATTAAATAATGCTTCCAACTTTTGGAGCATTTGTGTGAAATTGTCTCCTCCTATGCAGATATCGTCCAGGTAAACTGATACAGTTTCACCTAAGTCATTTTCGGGTGTTTTGACTTTTGCAGGGGTAATGACTCGGTCTGTAATATACTGGAAGGCACCTGGTGCTGCGGCCAGTCCAAAGCTTAACCTGGTAAACTCAAACTGCCTATGTGCAAGTCCCAGACCTTCCGGTAATATTATAGCCGTTTTGGGTTGATCATCAGGGTGAATTTCTAGATTGTGGTATCCGTGTGCTAAATCGAAAGCATGATACATCTTTTTGCCACCCATATGCTGCAGCAGATCCTGTACCCTTGGTATAGGCGTGGCGGGGACTCTTGTGACTGCATTTAAAGCTCTATAGTCAATACAGACCCTTACTTCTCCTGTCTTTTTCATCACACATAGAATAGGAGAAGCCCATGCCGATTGACTAGGGGTCGTACCCATACTACGTGACCGATTTTGGGGGAGGGGGGGGGGTTCGGCCAACTACTACGATCGGTCACCGGGGGGGGAGTCAAGCGGAAGTCACGTAGTATTTTTGTATCAATATTTTTAAAGCACATTTCTCGCGCGACATTCAAAATGTACCAAAAAATTGTTTTGAATTAAAAATTCATCATTTATTTACAATGCAATCTTTTGTTTTTTTCACCACTCGAAGGTTGTTGGTCCCAAACTAGAAGTCTTCGCCAAATGCGTTGAAATATGTAAAAAATAGCGATTTCGAAAATACTACGTGACTTTGAGGGGGGGGGTCAAGCCAAATACCACGATCGGTCACACGGGGGGAGGGGGGGGGGTCAAAAAACCGTCAAAATCGGTCACGTAGTATGGGTACGACCCCCTAGGCTTTATAGCACCTTGCTCTAAATATTTCTTAATAGTCTCCCTTACTGCCTGCCTATAATGAATTGGTATAGGTCTGGCTGTTTGTTTAATGGGTGGGTGATCACCAGTGTCAATCCTGAATTTTATCCAGGGACATTTACCAAACGTGGTGTTGTCCTTTGCAAAGATGTCATGATGTTTTCTTAGCACTTTAGCCAACTCCTGTTTTTCTGTTTCAGATAGTTGCGTGCATCTATCTACCAACTCCTGCAAGTCTTTTGGAAGTGGTTCGTCTTCCTTTATCTCTGGGAGACTTGGAACAGTGTTGATTTCTGCGTCAGAAAATGGAGTTGTGTCATGGTTGACCACGTTCACCTGTGCTATTTCATCCACATCTATATCTACATCCATGTTTTCTATTAAAAAGTCCTGATTAAATCCTTTTTCATACGTATCTGGGTGTAGGATAAATACTTCTCCTAGTACTGCGTACTTTGGTATTGTGATACACTTATCCCCCAGATTTTGTATGGTCACAGAGATTGGTGCTGTTAGACAAGGTATAATGCCTGATTGCGCTACCACTCCTGGTGGTAGTTTGGAAACCCTGTTTCCAAATGCTGGATTAGATACGAATAATCCTAACTTAGTCTCCCCTGGTAACTGGCTGTTCTCATTTAGGGATCCCTTTATTTTATCTCCTTCAGAGTCTGACGACACTGCTGGGCCCACTACCTGAGTGTTGAGAACCACCCTGCCCTGGGTGTGGTCCCCTTCACCCAAGTCTAGACCCTGAGTGTGTCCACTACTCTGACAGGCGTCAGTTCTTCCCCTAACTGACTCATCAGTTACCGTATCCGTCCTAAGTATTGTGGCAACCTCTCTCTCCACGAAAGGTTTAAGTGTGAAGCTGCTCTCAGCCCTCACTGTATAGGCTACCCTGTCCGTAGTATAAATGTTTGCATTTTTTGTCTCTCCTAACGTAAATGGTACTTCTACCCTGTTAGGCCCCTCACCAATCTCTAGGACTTGTTTCTTTACGCCTATAATTGCATCAAATTTATGCAAGAAATCTTTTCCCAAGATATGTTCCTGGATATCTGCCTCATATGTCTCGTGTTTGAATATTTTGCCTCCAATTTCAAACTCTGTCATGGTGGGACCATATAGGCTTGCTTTGTGTGATGTGACTCCTTTTAGTCTGAGCCTTGCTACTGGGAGGTCTCTTGTCCTTGGGATAACTGTAATAACTGCTGCAGTGTCTATACATCCACTTTTGTTTTTATTCAGAATTTTACAGTCGATCATTGGTGCGGTATTTACATTTGTGCACATATAACAAGGAACAATGCTGACCTCCCGGTGATTCTCAGACTTTGTACAACATTCTTTTAACATAGGAATGTCTGGAGAAATCACCGGTGGTTTTTCATTAAGACTAGTTTGTACATTTTCAGTCTTTTCGTTAACATTCTCTTCAACTTCCATTGCCACCGTTTCAGTGAAAGTTGGTTCTAGTTTTCCTGCGTGTCGTCAGGCTTTGGTACATGGGGTGGCTTCTTTTTGTTTTCGAAGCCCTGACTCAAGAACCATTGCATCGTTGCTGTATACAGGTCTGGCGGAACATTAGGCATTTCAAATTTTGCTGTACTATTCTTTTTACAGTCTCTCATGAAATGTCCCGGTTGTCCGCAGTTATGACACTTAGCTTGCTGGTTGGTACGTGCCATGGCTGTGCAGTTGGCCATTCTGTGTCCCAAGTTTCCACAGAACCTGCACTGCATGTACTGGCCGGGGTTGCTGCTGTATCCACCGCGACCCCTGCCGGACCCCCTGCTGCGTCCTGGGCCACGACCGCGACCGCGTCCTCGGCCTCTTCCTCTCTGGCCGTCGCTGCTCATATCTTGGCCAGTTGTAGATGTGGATGGCTCCGACGGGAAGACCATGTTGACCTTGGCGTCCTTCTTTTTGGTCTTCTCGTCCTCCTCCTTGTCGTCCTCCTCCGCCTTGGTGAGACGAACTCTCTTCGACGGTGGCTCATCAATCTCGAGACTTAGGCCCCTATTGAGAGTCTTCATCGCCTCGTCCAAGGTGGGCAGTGCGGCAAACGCCAACCGTGCGGCTGCCTTCTTGTCCGTGAGGCCCTTAATGAATCTCTCCACTAAGGCCTCTTGGATGTCCGCCTCCTTCATGTTCCTTAGGTATGATCGCCCCAGGCGCTCGACTTGCCTGGCGAACTGGCGGATGGACTGGTCCTTTTCCTGTGAGAGCGTGTTGAAATCTTTTTTTCGCTCCCACATGGATGCTGTCTTGCTGAAGGTTTTTACCAACGCCTCATCCAGACTCTGGAACGTGATGGGGACCTCCTGATGCTGCAGATTAGCAATCACGTCTGTGGCGTTACCAGTCAACGCCTGCACCAGGGCTGTCTTCTTGTCCCTGTCGTCCCATTCGTTCGCCTCAGCTATCGTCTGAAACTGTAGCTGGTACACGGAGTAGTCTGCCTCTCCGTCGTATTTGGGTGCCTCACTATATTTTTTTAGGCTTCGGGGCACTCATCCTCTCGAGCAGCTGCATGAAGAAGCGATTCGTAGCAGGATGGTCCTGCCTCTCCTCCTGCTCGTCGTCAGCCTCCCCGTCATACTGCTGGCGTCGCCCGTCGTAGTCCTGGACAGCTTCCCTCCGTCCTGGACGATGGCCTTCCCTGACCCAGACTCGGTTGGGATGGCGCCGGTGCCTTGGCTCCTCGTCGAAGTCGGCGTCGTCATCTGCGTCGGCGTCCTCTCGGAAACCCACTCCGAAGTCCTCTCCGACGTCGTCGTCGTGCTGCTGCGGGTGGCCTCCGAGGTCTGCGGCCTGCTGCCGGCGATGGCGGTGAGCCGCCTCGTTGTTGTTGATTGCGGCGCCTACCTGCGCCTGCGGCTGCACCCCCGGGTCTTGTAGTGCTTGTTGACCCGGTCCTTCTTCCAGAAGACGTCGTGGAGGTCGTCTCTCTCGCTGGGGACGTCCTCGTCGTCCGACCCCTCGATCTGCAGCCAACGGATGCTCAGCAATGACGAATTCTCGAATTCGTCCGAGTCCGCGTCCTCTGCCTCCGCGTCCACGTCCTCTTCCTCGCCCCCGTCCGCGTCCGCGCCCTCGGCCGACGTGGTCATGAAACTGGGGCGGCATGTTGGCAGCGTCCTGCCCCTGGACGTTGATCGCCTGGGCGACCTCTGGCTGAGCGAGTGGAGACGCCGGCTGCCCGTGTTCGGACTCTGCCTCACTGGCACTGGGACCCTCCGTGTCGGTGTCCATCCCTCACTCCCGTTCAAGCCTTTATTCCCTTTCTCTCTTTCGGCAAGCAAATCGTCTAGCTGTTCGAGACTCTTCTGCCGAGACACTGGTCTCAACATACTACTCAATCAGCTGCGATTTTAGGACGTGATCGTGATCCTTCCCTGTGCTCTATAAGGCCTCAGTTGGGATCTGCCTCGGCGGCCTTGGGCCTGCTTCGGCTTCACTGCGCACTAGTAGGCCTCAGTGATTCCTTCACTCGGGCGCACTAAAAGGCCTCTCCGAGTCCCTCTCCTTAGCTTCGGCGTGCACTAGTAGGCCTCGCCAAGCTCCTCTCGGCGTGCGCTAAACAGGCCTCGCCAAGTCCTAACCTCTCTCGCCTCCGGAGCGCACTAGGGGGCGCCTCCAGGTCACTATCCTATCTCAGCGCGCGCTAAAAAGGCCTCGCTGAACTCTTTCTCTCTCCTCCGTCCTTTACCGCTGCCACCAATGAAGTATTGGGTAAGGGAATGCCGAGCTCGATGTTGACATAGGGTCGCATGAGTGGAGAATGGCGAAGAGCTCGAAGCTCGCGCCACCTTTTATTTGGTGTTTGGCATAACAAGAGGAAGAACAAAGGCGATCGTAAAACAAAAGTTTGGTCTGGGCCCTGGCCATGTGTAGAGGGTGTCGCTGCCAACAGTGGCTGTGACTCAGGGAATCGTCTGCTTGTTTACGTTTGACCTAGTTAGGTTATACTGATGATAATACTACAGTACAATCAATTTTGTTTCTCCTCCTTTTAATACTATGAGAGAATACCCTTATCCTGACCGTATCTCAATAAACCAAAACATGCACAAGTTTGTCTCATATCTTTTTATATCATTTCTAGATAGGACTTATTTACTGTATACCAACACTGAACAGAAGAGTCAACGCATTAATGAATTTAGAGAGAGAGCCTTTAAAGAGAGATTGCAGACTTTCCCCTGAGGCATTCAATGTGCTCATGCAACTTCTAATAGTTAATTTCCATCGAGATCATGGATACCCTCTAGAATTTGCAGTAAGTGTTCAATTTTATGTGTTTTACGCCCCCATTTAGTCTATAGAGTTGCGGGGAGCTGCTGAGGTGCGTCTAAATGGGGGTTTTGCACTTTTTAAAAAAATCTTTGGGATTTCACAAAGAAGTAGTCTTGAATTAAACCGTCAAAGTCCTTGGGGAACTGCCAAAATTGGTTGTGAGTGAATCTTTGTAAAATCCCAACAAATTTTCAATTTTTTTTTTAACAATAACAATTTTGAACATTAGAGCCAAAACAACTTTTTAAAAATCTGTAAATTTTGATCTAGAACAACAAACCCTGTTTTACTAAATTTTGAAAATGCTAGTAGTCACAGAATATTCACAAACTTATTATTTACTTTTGTCTTAAATCTGGTGAAAATTCAATATTAATGACATCAGTAGATTGCTACAGAAATATGTCAATAACTTCTTAACGTATTTCAGCCTACTCTTTTGCTTTTAACAGGTCATAATGACACTTTATTGGCTGGCAGCTGGAATGTCGTATAGGATTTGTGGTAACACATTTGACGTTTGCCGCAGCACAGCTTTCAACATAGTTAATTTAGTACTGGATACAATAATGAGAGTAGCAAATCAAGTCATAAAGCTCCCTGCAAATCTTGAGGAAATTGGAGAGCAATTTGCCAAAATGGCTGATTCTCCAGCTTTTGGTCAGTGTGTAGGAGCAATCGACTGTTGCCAGGTGTACTTCATTTTAGAAGATGTGGAGAGGGCCCAGGAGTATATCAATAGAAAACTGTATTATTCAATTAATCTTTAGGCTCTAGTTGACCACAATGGGAAATTTATTGATGAATTTGTTGGGTTTCCTGGCAGCTGTCACGACCTTAGAGTGCTAAGACATAGTGGATTATTTCGGGAGGGGGTGTACCCACCAAGGGGGTATTTTATCATTGGTGATGGTGGGTATACATGTCTCAGAGACCCCATTACAATTATGACTCCTTACCGGAATGTGAACCTGACAGAAGACCAGAGGAGTTACAACTTTCATTTAAATAAGGCTCGATCTGTAGTAGAAAGAGCCTTTGGTCTTCTCCAAGCCAGATGGCGGATTCTGTTCCACCGAGCTCTAGAAGTGAAGTTTAGAAAAGCTGTAAAAGTTATAGCGGCCTGCTGTGTAATGCATAACAGATGCATTGATGAAAATGATATAATTCCATTTGACAGAAGAATCAGAAGACAAGCAGTACCCCCAAGACCTGAGAGAGATGGCTCTCAATATAGAGAAATAATTTGCTTGGCTCATAATTTGGGCAGGCGTCAGGCAGACCTGGAAAGACTGTAAGATGTTTCACGTGTGATATGGTCCTTGAAAATTTGCCAATAGAATCCGGGTGTGTGATGTCAGAAAATTTGTATGTGAAAATATGCTGTTAATTTCTCAAAGCTAGCGAAAGGAAAACATAAATAATATGCCTGAGCAAGTTTCTTTGTAGTTCAGATTTTATCTGATTAATAACAGCACGGAGAGAACTTGAAACAAACATCCATCATGGTACAAAAATCTTTTACCTTTCAAAAAAATTAAATCTATATCACAAACATTAACTTATAAACAAAGTTTTTGGTACAACACAAAAAGAACAAATAAAAGTAAACACAACAAAAAGTTATTAGCCTTTGATTATCAGTCAGTATTAACAATAAAATTCACTACACTCTTTACTAAATCATACTTGCTTCCACAAATTATTCTAATAAATATAGAAACAACACATTTTTAATGCAACAATAATATACTTTAAAATTTAATTCATACTTGCTGCCAAAAAATAATCTAGAAAATATAGAAACAAAAACACACATTTTTCAATGTAACAATAATATGTCAAAAAATAAAAAGGAAGGACAAGTAGCATAGTCAGTCAGGTAAAGTCTATTAGGATCCTGCAAGCTTATTCAATGCTCCTAGCAGTTGTGACATCTCTTCTTTCCTGTCTTGTCTATTTTGCATTAAATATTGTTTCAGCCAGTCATCATCCTTTTGTTTTTTTTTTCCTTCTTCTGCTTCTTTGTTTTCTTATTGTAATAGTCCTTGCACCTCTTGCTACCCTTAGCAGTCACTGACACGTCTTCGTCTTCATCATCATCAACATCCTCCTCATCCTTATTATCATCCTTCTTATCATCCTTATCAACATTCTGAGAGCTTACTTCAACCTCTAGATCAGACACCAAGTACTCCTCAGATACGTACTCTGATTGGCTAGTTGCATAGCTACGGTTCGAGTAATTATGATCATGGCTGGTTGATGGCATTGACGTATCAAATAAAGCAGGAGGATTTATGTTATGTTTTTGCTCATGATATTTCGCTAACATTTCGAATATAGCCTGCTCTTCATCAGTGAGGTCTACGATGGAGTCCCCATCTTCTGTTCCAATTCCTGAGGAGTGAGCGGAGGGTTCCATTTGGTCCTGCAACAACAAAATAAAAATGTTCAAAATGTGTCCTATAGAATCCCATCAAGATCCCCAGCACCTTAGTTTTTCACGTGAATAAAAACAAAAAATTCTGCAAATGACAGCATACAGAATTTTGTTTGTAGTGTGTGTGTTTAGTGGGAAACTTTTTCGAAGTACCTTGTATTTCTTCACTTCAGTTGCCCACTTCCTTTGAAACTTCTTTTCATGATCACGGAATATATTAAAATCTTCTCCAAGCTTAGCAATCACAACTCTGTAATAGTGATAATGATGATGATGAGAGAATGATGCAGTGCAATTAAGAGGTTCAATTGAATGACGAGTAAAACGTTGAGCTTACTTCCACCCTTTAGAAATGTTGCCTTTTGAGCCAGTGAATAAATGATCATACTTGATTCTCACTTCAACAAGTGCTTTTTTCTCCTTTGGACTCCCTAAAATAAAATATATGTGTTAAGTTATGCATTTGTTAAACATTAAGCCTGGTTTGAGCAAATTATCCACGAAATCAGTCCAAAACCGGTCTTGTATCATAAGGTATTTTGTAAATAATTTGTTTGTTTTAAAACTTTGATTGTTTTAATGGATTTTTCACTCAAACTAAACCAAGTTGTACTTACACACTTCCACAGTTTTCTGTGCCATCTTGTATGATTTTGACTAGAACGGACGCAAAAACACCTTTATCCACCGACTCACAATCACAATGTGCACGTGCTCAACAGGTTCTGACAAGTCGGTGACAGGGGACGGGTCGGGTCGGTGTTGGCGAGCGAGGAGCAAAGGCGAAGGCGAATGTGAATGAGGTGTCGAACGCGATGACGCGGCTGGCGCGGCTCGCAACGGCCGCAGAGCAGACCGACCGACCCAGACCGACCTATGTGGAATGAGAATTGGGACGCACCCCTGTTCTGTCACGTAGAATAAAGTTTTGGAGGAAATATGAGATGACGGTGTTTTGTGTGTCGTAAACAAGATGGGCAGGTTAATCATTTTTGTGGGTGAGTGTACTGTATCGTACGAATCAATTGTAAATTGGTTTGGTTATTTCTATTGTCGGATTGATGTAATCATTGCTTTTATTTTACGTCAAGTAATTTTTTTGTAGGTTAGCGAAACAGCCGGGTACGAGGAAGAAGTAGATCGAATGGATCTGTATTAATCTAAATATTCCTGAATCGGCTATATCGTCCCATGTCCTTCTTTGTTCAGACCATTTTAATTCTGGTGACATAATGAAGAGAAGATTGAAACTTGGTTCTGTGCCCGAACTGTTTGTCGAACCAAACATTAAAATTGTACGTGATTTTATTGGTGGATTGGTGATTATGTATTTATTCTATACTTGTAATTGTTTAAAATTAAAACCATCAGTTTCTAATGTGGCTAAGGCAGAGTATCGTTCTGTTTTGGATCAACCAAATGGAAATGCTGTTGTGATTGATGTAGGATGTAATGACATGGGTGGACTTTTACTATCGACCTCCTTGTTGTTTTAGAGGCTTGTTTGGGGTTAGTTATTTGGGTTAGTTCCTGAAGTATGTGCGGCCCATGGTGCTAGGTGCAAAGAATCGGGCCCGGGATGGATTTGTTTGGCGCTGCGACAAGTGTTAAAGTATGCGAAGTGTACGCGTCTGTTCATGGTTTGCTGAGTCCAAAATGCCCCTGCGTAAAATCATACTAATTGTTTATATGTGGGTTTATAAGTTCTTCCAAGATCACATCATGCGTGATGTGGATAAATCCAAGAAGACTGTTGTGGACTGGTTTAGTTTTTGCAGAGAGGTGTGTGTTAAAATTATGGTCAGGCAACATGAGGCCGCATAGGTGGGCCTGAGAAGACTGTCGAGATTGATGAATCATTGTTTAATAAGAGAAAGTATAATAAGGGGAAGAAGAAGGTATGCCAGCAGTGGGTTTTTAGTGGTGCTGAGCAGTGCTCAAACAAGTGTTTTTAGGCAAAAGTTGATAAACGGGGTGCCCGTACTTTGATTCCACTCATTTAAAAGAATGTGCTGCCCGGAACTACCATCTAGGGTCATTCTCTGTCAGATCACAACAAGGTCCAAAACGATGGTTTTTAGATTGAGTTGGGAGTGGTTAAATATCATTTGGGACCACCCCAAGAACTCATATGTCTAAGGATTTTTTTTTTTTTTTTTTAATTTTGGTTTGGGAGTTATAGGAGGTCAAAGTTTGGTGTTCGACCAATCCGTCTCAAGTTATGAGTGATACCTAATATCCTACATGGAACACAATACCAACTCTAGTAATGGTGTTTTACATTCAGTTTTTTATACTGATTCAAATGATCCATGGTTGGATTGGATCGTGAAAATTTTTTATTTGCTCTATTTAATAAAATCCCGTTAAAATGCTGTATAATTTCACCGTTTCAACTCTAGCAGGAGTACGTCATATTAGAAAAATTCCAAACCATGCTTTTTTTAAAAGCTAATGATGGGTCGAACATCCACACCAAGTGACAAGTTGGCCCCGAAGAATTTAGTCCCTTCGCCTTAGACTTTAAGGTTTGGAACTACTATGAAAAGACCGTAAAGAGTGACAATCAACTTTACTTGGTCTATATCTTACTAAAATCAGTGAAGTGACACATCTCCTAAATATTTAACTTTTTTTTTCAACACATTAGTCATAAATTGATATTATGAATGAAATTAAAAGCATTTTATACAGACCTTAATTAATGTCCCAAACCTACCAAAGCAAGTGTCTAAGCAATATATCATAGTAATGAAAAAAAGCTTCCCAAGAAAGGATAGCTAGCTACTAACCTCTAGATTAAAACAACAGGTTGACAGATTTTCCTCTATCTTAATAGTCATCATCAATAGTCATCACGAATTTTACAATTAAACTCGAAAAATAGTTCATACTTGGTAACATGCCCAGCGTTTCCGCTTTAGAATGGTACTATCCCCATGTTTGTGGGTGTTGTGTGTTCTGTGGTCAAAATAGCTTCATGAAAAGTGTGACACCTTACTCTTGACAATACTCGTTCTTGTCACCACGAAAGTGATGTAAGTGGTAAAGAACGAGTAAAAAATGTGATTTTTAGTAAAAATTAGAAAATGAGGTATTTTCCGAATTAGAAGAACAGGAGGAATATTGTCTGTTCCCGGACCATCATAAAGCCTCGACCAATCAGAGAAGTGCTCTCTGGACCGAATGGTCCAGGAACAGACGATACTTCTCCTGTTCTTCTAATTCGGAAAATACCTCATTGGCAGTCGATAGTACACTTCCCTGGGAAATATTTTAGGTGGCAAAGTGGTTGGTATTAAAATGGATTTCGACATTTTAAGTGGCAAGTTACCACTTAAAATGTCGAAATCCCTTCAAGTGCTACTTTGCCACTTAAAATTTTTTCCAGGGTTTGAGTGGCAAGTTGCCACTTAAAATGTCAACATCCACTTTACTGCCACCTTGTTACTTAAGTTTGTTCCCAGGGCTTACCCCATCCGCGGAAGTGTAGTATCGAACTCCCTTCAGCGGGGGTCCAGCCGGGGCTGCCGCCCCCTGGTAGCTTAAAAAGAAATTGTGATTTTTGGTAAAAGTTCGAAATTAGAGGTTGATAGTACATTAATGGCTAAAGTTTTGTTAGGTTTGGTTTGCTTAATTGTGCGTAGGCTGGTTTCCCTGGTCAACTATAAACAAGGAGGCCTACACTGTTAAAAAAATTGTCTGACAATTCAGACTGAATAGTCCAAAGTTTTTTTTTTTCAGCTTTGTTGTCTGAATATTCAGAGTAAAGTTCGCTCCAAGAAATTTGACTTAAAAAAACTAAATTTTCGGTAGTTAAAATTCTGAAAATTATGACTGACTTCTAGGTCTGAAAATTCAGACATAACAGTTAACCGTTAAAATTATTGAACGCGATCATTTTCCTTCACACCGTCGTCTTAGCAATTGTGTGAGAACTTCCTATGTTCGATGAAAGTCTTTTACCGTCGAGGTGATTTGAACCCTGTTCCTCAGGGTCACGAAGCAGCTGCGATACCACTGCGCTACGCTGCCCGCCTATTAGACTGAGTGCACTGCTGCGATGAGCCTCACCGCCCTCGTCTGTTCCCAGCCGTCAGGGCAGTCTGAAACTTCAGACTCTGACTTCAAAAATTCAGACTGCCTAGTCTGGATCCATGAAAAAGACCTCAAAGGTGACAATTGTCGGAACGACGAGTCTGATTATTCAGACGGAAGGTCTGAAGATTGATTTTCAGACAGCTAAGACCAAATTTTTACACCCGGCGTTCCAATATTTTGATAAGAGGTCTAAAATTTCAGTCTCATGTCTGAAAAGTCAATTAAGAGTGGCAAGTCTGAAAAAATCAGTCTGAATTTTCAGATTTTTTTTAACAGTGATAGTAGAATTTAGCCGGACGCTTGCAGCAGAGGTGTGACTGAATTGCAACTCGTTTTCGTTTGAAATAAAGAATTTGTTATGATTTAACTATGTTAAATTAATATTGTGCGATTATAGCGCGTTCCGCCGGCAAGCGCCCCACTAATTTTCTGTTGGTTTATTTTTATTCCAGTTAACTGTTCTCCTAATAATACACCAGCATAGGTCTCTACCTTAGGTCCAAAATAAGAATTTTTTTTCTCCTATTCATACGCCCGTTAGGGCCCGTGCTCAGCCCCAAATCTCCGATTTTTACTAGTATATAATAGTCCGTACTCGGCTCAGGCGAGTTGGCGACCCCACGCTTTTAGGGCACCCTTTACTAACCGGAAGTAACCCGAAAAGCGACCTAAAATGCTCCGTTTTGGCGAAGTTTCGGGGCGCCTTCTTAAGGCGGAAAATAGACCATACTCATCAGCTAGGTATCTCGAACTCGAAAAACAAATGCACCGGAAGTCACCGCTCGGGATCTATGACAAATCGATCCTGCGCTCGCGCCGCGTTGGTTTGGAACATGACAACTTCACTAATTTAACACACTTAATAAAACTATGTCATGTTTAAATTTTCTTAAAAATATTTTTTCCGATCGCTACCACGTCTTACGTACCGAAATAGCTCCAGAGCAGCATGAGCGCAGGACCGATTTCTCATATTCCTGAGCCGTGACTTCCGGTGCATTTGTTTTTCGAGTTCGAGATGTCTACCACCGGAATGGTCTATTCGCGCCCTACAGGAGCTGCCCTTCCACTGGGGCGGCCGTAGAACCGAACCGCAGAGCCGCACAAGCAGGTTGATTCCGCAGATGATACTAAAATCTAATTTTTATTTTTGGATTTTTTTTATTTTTTTTTTTTTTTTTTTTTTTTTGCTGTGTTGCGCCTCGCGGACTGCGAGCCATTGAGCCATTCATCAGTTCCCCCTAGGTACAACATACCCAGGGTACGCGCTTGGTTTTTGAACTTGGGAGTAAAAGCTAGCTGACACCTTATTATGTCATGCACTTTTGTGTATTAAGGCGACGTTACGAAAATGTGCGTACGAATAATTTTATTTCAGCGCCTTCTGCACTTACGGGGTTTGGATAGTCAGCCACCGTTACACATGTGTTTGGCGGGTCGACCCACCCATGGTCAGGCACATACTGCTATAAATGTGTTACACTCGGGAGAGCCGCGAGCGTGACGCCGCCGGGCGCCGCAAGGCAACAATACCATGGGTTGGAGCCTCGCCTGGTCCCTGCTTCGGCCCCGCTGGCCCCGCTGGCCCCACCTCCCCCTCCCGACCCCCTCGCCTGGCCCGCCTGGCTTCCCCCTCTCCAGGCCTGCACACGCGCCGCCGCACCGCACGCCATAAAGTAAGGAAGACAGAGGTAAAACTCCCATGCTAAGCGGCGTCACCAATTTGGCGCAGCGCTCCCCGTGGCGGGAGCGCGCACCACTGCCGGAGCGAGCGCTCCCCCCTCCCCTCCGGGCCGCTCCGGGCTCGCGGCGCGTTCGGCTCCGGCTCGGGCGGCTCGGGCTAGGCCGGCTGGCCGTCGGCTCTGCCCAACCCAGCGCGCCAGGGCCCTGAATTTTGTGCTTTTTGACTATTTTAACTCGCCTTAGTGACCAAACCGTTCAAGATATTTGAGTTCTGCTCTCAGAGGTCATGTAACATGGACATAATGTTGTGTAAAAGGCATTGTGAGTCAAATTCCTGCCACAGGAAGGCGGAAATTGCAGGATCAAAATGAGGAAATCCTGATTTGAGAGAGGCGCACACTTTTTTTTTACAAAATGAAAATGCTGCTTTCTCTTAGGAATGTGAAGAAAACGGTTATGGGGCTAAAAGGTGCACAAAATTACAAGAAATTATTGAAATGCGACTAGATATAATTTAAATCAACGACAACATAAAATCATACAGTTTGAAACAACTATAGAAAAAGTGTTTTCAAACAAGTTATCTTACTTAGAAAATTAGACTAAACATGAAAATCAGGTTTAAATAATGAGAAGGAATTTTAAGATTCAACAACTTTTTACCTAGTTTAATAAAATAACTTTAACAGACAATACACCAAGAATGTAACAAATACTTTCAGAATTGGATGACAGCACTGGAATACTCCTAGCACTTCTTGGAGAGAACAGCACTCAGGTTGGATGGGGTCTGCCTCCTGTTCCTGTGAGCTGCTTGCTGTAAAAGACAAAAAAGACAAAATGAGTTGAGTATTCCTTTCACTTGTCACACTTATTTGGAGACACAAATCTGTTGCCAGTAATCGTGACACATTAACTTGTTTCTACAAATGGTAACACATGTCGCTTTCTCCCATCCGTTGCCCTACACAATAAAGCGCTTTAACTTTTACTAAGTCAACGGAAGTAATTAATAATTAAAGTGCAGGTATATTTTATCAATAGCAAAACAACAAATACTTTCTATAATTGATTTCAATTATATACTATAAAACATTTAATATTAGTCCAGAGTTATTTTAATCTGGCTTAGCCTTTATGTTGTTGGCGATGAGTTTGTTGATTTAGTTAAGAGCAAATATCAATCGACAAGTCAACGGAAAATTTTATATGTTTTCATAATGAAAACCCTTTTTATTTCTTGTAAGAAGTAAACTGTTACGTCACTGTAGGGCATTTTTAAAATGGTTCATGTGAATTTAGGTTAAACAAAACTAAATTTTTATTGGTGACTTGTACGTTGTCTTGGTTTTCAAAGCGACATCTCAGGTGTTGCCCTACTTGAGGCAATGTAAAAGTGAAGCTGCATTTCAGATATGTTTTCTCAACAAATCTAACTAATTTGTTGTGTATAAATTTACTTTGCTACTTTGATGAAAGAATATTAGTGGTGTTTATCCTTACCTGTATAGACTCTATAGCTGCCAATACAAGATCACTGATTCCAATATAGACAAGGGAATCATCAACAACGTTGTTAGGAATCCCACCTGGAAAAAAATAACAATTATAAAATCTTTGTAGATAAAACATTTGAAAAGAAAAAACAACCTAAAGTATTTACAGAAAAAGGAAAAGAAATTAAAAAAGGGGGGAAACTGGCTACTCTAAGTGATACAATATCTTTCCTCTGCAACACCGAACTACAGCTGACTACTAAAGTGAGGTTATTTAAAAAGGCAACCGGCACAAGTATAGTATACTCATGCCTTAAACATTATATTATGTTTCATTGAAAATTTAAACATGAAGTTTTCCTCATCGTTCTTTAGACGTAGATTTTGAGTACTTAAGGGAAAATAAACGATAAATCACAATGCTTACACAAAGCCATCAAAATAGGCTTCCAACACAAAGAGGAAAGCATATTTTCAAAGTCGTGCGTGGGGAAAGAAAACTGACTTCTTAGATTAAACCATTGTACATACCACACTGATGAAGGAAATGTACAGTTGACAGGAAACCTCGGGCAACTTCTTCTCGAAATATTAGAACACGGAGCACGGATAGACTCTCCCAAGCACAACACATCTGCCTCAGACGCTGCAATGGCGGCTGTTGCTCAGCGCGTCTCCTCGATTTTTCGCCAACATCACCGAACGAAAATTGCGAATATTTTAAAAGCCTTTTTAGGGTGTATACTTTATTGTGTGGTGTAGTAAAATCATTGTCCATTATGTTAATTTAACAATATTTGTGATATCAGCAATAAATAGGAGTTAAAAGGGCACACAAAATAAACTTATTTCGCATGTCAGGTTGGTATGTCTGCGATTTGCCCGGCTTCCGGTGCAAATCGTGAACCGGAAGTCCCGTAAGAGTTTTACCTCTGTCTTTCTTACTTTATGCCGCACGCCGCGCGCCGCGCGCCGCGCCGCACTGTGACAACCCGGCCCGCTCTATACTATTGCGAGAGTACAAGCCGATGAAACATCAATTCTCTTTAGTTTCTTTTTCTTTTATTTTTGCTAAGATGTATCATCTGCTAAAAACAGACCACGCGACCGTGACCAAAAAGTTCCGGAGCGCCGGAACTTGAAGGCAGATGATACGTATGGTAGATGTCCCTACGCGTCGCAGGCTGCAGGGAAGCGGAGCGCTGTCGCGCTGGGCTAGGAGGGGGGAGGCGCGGGGCGCGGGGCGGGAGGGGGCGTCGGCCCGGCCGCCCAACGGCCCAGCGTCCCTAGAAGGACTCTAAGCGTCCCGAGAGGTGGCGTAGAGTGGCGGGGCGCGCGCCGCGCGCCGGCGCGCGAAACGCGCAACGCGCAACGCGACATTTCCCCCCTTGTATATAATATAATGCCACATCATCTGCTCTCTGCTCGCTGCGCTGCTCTCTGCATACTGCTCGCTGTATGACAGTACAAGCAGGCTGATACCTTTGTATCATCTGCTAAAAACGGATACAGAGAGCGCTGGTGGGGGCGGGCGAGCGGAAGAGCGGCGGGCGGGCGGGGAGGCTCCCCTACCACCCGCCGCTCCTCCGCTCGCCCGCCCCCACCAGCGCTCTCTGTATCCGGTTTTGTTCTTCTTAGTTCCAGGCAGCGCTCCATTGGAATGCCCTATTGGCCTTCAAGTACTATTTTAAAATGTCAACACCATTGGAAGTGTAACCCTTGAGATAATGGATTATAATTAGACCAAGATGGTACAGGAATAAAACTGAACAGTTTCACATTAATTGCCAGACAGTCTACAAACAAAATTTAAAGGTTGATTAGTTGTCTGTTACAAATGAAATAAATATTCATTAAAAAATTAAAAAAACAACAAACAACCCTTTAAGTAACATGTGACATAAACGAAATAGTTTGATTGATTGAAACATTTGTTACTAATAAAATTCTTCATTAGAAAAAATAAAATGAAACTTAAAAATTTAAAGTCAAACATGCAACAACTTTAAAACACTTTTGTGGATTCATCTGTTGTAACAGTATTCAATACAAATTAAATCCTTCATTAGAAAAAATTAACTTTCAGAGTCAAGTATTACTCTAAAAAATAAATGTAAATTTAGTTTTCGCGCCCATTTTCATTTTCACTGGTACTACTATTTTCAGTTTCAGAGATAGCAGTCTTTCGTGTTCTTTTTTTCTTGTTTGCCTTCTGAATCAATGAGCCTTCATCTGAACTGTCACTACTCGTCTTCTTCCTAAGTTGCTGTTTTTGCAGGGGCGGATCTAGCTTACAGCTGAGGAGGGGGCAAAACGTGCAGGTTGCCTACTTTCAGGGGACCCCCCAAAAATCGACTGAAAATGTAATGCTTCAAAATTTAGTGTTCCCAATGGAAATGAAACTTTTTAAATTGTTTTTTAAGGATCAGTGCGCACCCTGTAGACCTAAATCCATAAGCTTAATGGCAGGAAGAGGTAGTTCCGAGCGAAGCGAGGAAATTTTTTTGATTTTATGTTGTAGTCGGTGTCAAAATAGAGCGCGTCCTGTATGAATCGTTCAAAAACTGCTAGCTAAAGCGGTAACAACAACAAAAGATGAAATTGATAAAAGGTGAGAAACGAGCCGGACTGAAAAATTGTACCGAATGGGCTAAATTTTCATACTATTTCCAAAACATTGCGAGCGGAGCGAGCGAAAAAAAATTGACTTTATTAGGAAACACAAGCAGAAGCGAGGATTTTAAGGTATGCGCAGATTAGAACACCGTGACTTTAAGAGTAAGAGTCAAAGAGAGCGCAGCGTGCCGACCCGTCGCGGCGCTGCCCGGCCGCACGGAGACTCGGCTGGACCTGAGGAGATATTCATTTCTGTAATACACTATACACCTCATTCGAGAATTACACCGTAATACGCTTAATATTATGTCAAAATGCAGCGAAATCTGCTTTTAAACGGCGCAACTTTGACTTTAGGAGAAATATCTACGTAGTACTGAGATCGAGTTAGTAGAAGATTTTCGTGAGGTGCATCCCTCGGATGGATCGGGTGGCTTTGGATTTGCCGCCTACCACCATCAGTCTCCCTCTCCCACTCTGTCCATTCCTCTTTCCCTCTTTTTTTCTTTTTTCTCCCTTTCTTTTTCTCTTTTCTCCCTCTCTTTGTCCTCTTTTCCCCCCTTTTTCGGGGGCGCCTGAGCCCCAGGGGGGGGCACTTGTCCCTTTGCCCCCCCACCAAATCCGCCCCTGTGTTTTTGCTGTTGCTTTGAGGGTTTTTCGCCACCCAATTTCCTTGTCAGGCATTCCCTGGTGTAATGCTTGACAACTTCACGAATAGAATGACCAGACAGGTCAGTTGGGCCACATGGCACACCTTCCCAAGACATTTTCTTTAAAATTCCTTAAGTAAACCAAAAAAAGAGTCATAAAAATTACTTCCTGTACGTTAGTGCGCCTACTTTCACACTTGCCCATAGGAAATTTTCCTTCCTTCAGAAGACTTACGTTTCATAGCCTTGATTTCCTCATCTGTTATTTTATATATTACCATGTCTTGGGGAGCCCTGAGACACTTTCCTGAGAGGAAGTGGCAGTATGCCTTGTCTTTCCAAAAAATATCACACAGGTTGTTGACTCTACGACCAAATGTGGTCTCCTCAGGGACATCATAAATGTCAAACTTCTTGACTACAATGCCATTGCCACAGTAGATCTAGAACAAAGATTTCATTTCCAACATTAATAAAATATAAGATTAAAATAAATACACATCACATAATTTTTCAGTTGTATATTAGAGGATTACTCACCTCATCTTCCCCAACCTGAATGTTTTTCATGTTATCTTCAAGACTAACAAGAAACTTGTCATTTTTTAAAAATTGCTTTTCAAGAGAAAAAACTCTTACAAGCTCTGTGAGAAGGAAAGGAAAAAATAATCATGGGACACAATTTTAGAGAAGAACACATAGACATAAAGAAGGAAATATACCAGGCACTTTTGAGATCTGCTCTTTCAGTTCAGACAATACATTGTTGCCTGTCAACTGGGCTGACTTTAGCTGCTTTCTCAACAAATTATTTTCTTCTTCTAGTTGAACACACCTCTTGCATCTATTTTGAGTCTGCTATTTTATAAATAATGACATTTTTATTTGAAGAGAAGGGGTCCTAGCAAAAGTGAAAATATGCAACTTACCGAGTCCTTCACAGACTTATCACCTATGTGTGAGCAGTTCCATCTGTACATGAATCATTTTTGTTATTGATTCCTGTACCACACTCTAAAAAAAATTACAGATTTTTGTATCAAGTTTAATACAGTTTTCTGTATCCGGGCACTGTGATATAGAAATTTGTATCGATGATACAAAATCTTGTAATAAGATATGAAAACTTGAATGTAATACAAAATTCTAGAATAATTTCAAAATTTTGTAATAATTTTATGATTTACTGTAATCGGAGTACAAATTTCTGTGACATGGAATCAAAAATCTGTATTTGCGTTTAGGCCTCCGCCGTTTTAACGTTCAGCTTGAACATTATTTAAACAGTTGTTAGACTTGTGTCAATTATGGCGTAAGATAACATCTATTTCCAAAGCATTCACAAAGAAATACCAACTGAAATTTCTCTATCAGGCCTGCAGGCCCATGGGGCAAGCCGAAAGATAAGAGAGAATGACACTGGGTCGGAGCACAACCTCCCGCAGGTATCCGCCTTAGCCGCGTGAGCTAGGGTGTCGAGTACCAACCCAGAGGTACGGGGTTCGAATCCCGGTAAGGTAAATTTAAAGTAACATGTTCCTGGTCTGTCGTGTAAGTGGCACGTCAAGAATCGAACATCCTACAGGAAAAAAACATACTTTTCTTCTATAGAAGACCATGACTATTAATATATTTTTCGCATCGATGGATACAAATTTTTGTAACCATGTTACAGATTTATTTTTGTATCCGATAGAATACGATTTTTTGTATCATAAATGCTGCTGAAAAAACTGCGTAACAAAATTACAAAATTTTGTACTGATATTTTTTAGAGTGCACTTTCAACAGTATTGGAAACCGTAAATTGCTTCATTTGGTCTGAATTTTCTTTATCACGCTCTTCCATATTGTCAATCAAATCAGTGCCATTCGCGGAGATTGAAACATTGTCATAATCCTTGGTTCCGTTACGACTCCAAGTAGCATCATCATCACTCTCAGACTTTTCCTAAAGGTACACAGGGATAAGATAAAATTATTTTCTTTCAAAGGCAACAGTGCGGTGAAGACCAAACTAATGCAGAGCTGACCTTAGAATTGCTGTCGGAGTTTTCATTGTGGTTGTTCCTATCAAATCCATCGTTGACATTCAACCTTTCATCTCTGGACTTACTGCGTCTCTTCTTTTTCTTTGACTTTTTCCCATGTTTGCTGTTGCTGCCAGACAACTTCTTCAGCGTTTTTAAATCATTTTCATAACAATCATTCTGTAGATGTCTGCAAAGAAACATAGTGGCGGTTATATCAAGGGAGGGTGTAGTCTGCTGACCAATGCAGCTTATTGTGGCATCCAAGGACAATCAGGCGAGCCACTAGTACATCACAAGACTAATTTCTCCAAGAAAAGCAGTACGGGGTTTGCAGGCAGTAAATGCAGCACCTAAGGCTGCTCCTACATTTACTTAGCTAGCTCTCTAGACAGATTTCTCAGGGACAAAAAGGAATTATTCTTGGATGTCTAATTATTTAAAAAGAATATGAGTTTCACCATTGAACAGAGCCAACTGGGGACAAAATAATACAATTTTGTTACCGTAGTATTAATTTTATATAGTTCAAGAATCAAAACCAGGACATGAGGAACCTAGCCAATCAAAGTTGGATTAATTGGTCCGCAACTGACTCTGTTAAGTAGTATTACACTTAGACTTTCTAAAAAACTTGAGCTCTCTAAATTACTCCACCTTTTATTTGGGAATTCTGTCTAGAAAGCCAGCTAATTACACAACATTGTAGGAGTACAAGAACTTGCATGTAGAGGAGGAAGACAATATTGAAAGTACTTAATGCTTACTAATTACTTTCGGTCAGTCCACAAATTATGATCAATTTGCGTGGATTATAACTTGCATTTCTTGAGTCCACATACGCAAACACCTGTCACGTTACTGTCAAACAAAAATTATTCTACGACCTGGTGCTTACCATTGTTTCTTTAATTGCATCCGATTCTTCTACTAGCTTCAATCTTTTCAAGGGTATGATTTCATTCCCTATGGACAGCCGCTTAGCAACTATAGTTCGCCCAAGTTCCAGCCCTTCCCGAGTCTCTGTGCAAATCAGATGTAAACGAAATTAAATGAAATGGCTTCTCTTCTCCTGGCAGTTAAATATCAGCAGATTTGCAAGTATTCTGGGACAACCGATTACGCAAAACAATTAACATGTACGGTACTAACACCACTTCCCATTTAATGTAGACAGAAAAGTAGCAGCAAAGAATTTGCAGAGTACGATAAAGAAGAATACAAAAGAAGTTATGATGACAAATACTTTTTAGTGCAAAATTACTTCCTTTGTGGCCAACTGAGAACCGAAAGGAAGCAATAATTATGGTTATCCGTGATAACCTGACTTACCTGCCATCTTCAAAAGCTGTAGCAATAAAAACTGATGGCCACGAATGACACCAAATTTCTGTTTAGGATTGAAATCTAAAGTTTTAGGGCGAAAAGGCCGGTAGAGAAGAGTTGGCTCCGACACTTCATACAAATCATGGGCCCTGTACGACTTATTGATGTTAGACTCGGAGTATAACTTAACCGACACATAATAATTCTTCTCGGTGTCCATTATTGCCTAGTGCCCGTCGGACAATTAACTTTCTCGGCCAAATTCGAGGAATTTCGAAATGCTCCTGACTCAAAACCCAGGACGGGATCCAACTTGCTTGCTCGCAGTTCTAACGGACGGGCGCCAAGTGTGACAACTGTGTGAGAACTATTTCCAACACCTGCACAGTAAAAGGAAAGCACGCAATTATTTTTTGTTTCAAAACGTACCAGAGCTTGGAAACAAAACGTTTCATAATAAATTTTTACTTTTTGACAGAATGAACTTGTAGGTATAAAGTGATCCAAGTATTTTCTACCTACGCTAACAAATGGCCGTTACGTACCACGACGTGTGTCGTTGCTCGCTGCCCTGACTACAGGAAAGAATAGTACTCTGCAAACTTAAGTGTGAGACAGTATCACGCTTTTTACTGCAGTACCACTGTGTCTCACACTTTCAAAAACTATTTTCTGTCGTTGAATAGCAATCACGTTTTAGAGAACAGGATCAGCTTTGGTTGAAAATTCCGGTTAAAACGAGCTACCATGTGATGGGGTTTGGAACAACAATACATTAAATGATCGTAAATTAATGGTTTCAAAAATGTATGGGAACGTTGTTGTTTGCGATCAGAACCCCATCACATGGTAGCTCGTTTTAACTGGGATTTTGAACCAAAACTGATGCTGTTCTTTAAAACGTGATTGCTATTCAACGACAGAAAATAGTTTTTGAAAGTGTGAGACACAGTGGTACTGCAGTAAAAAGTGTGATACTGTCTCACACTTGAGTTTGCAGAGTAGTCAATAGTCAACACAACGTCTACTTTGTATTAAATTGGTTATAAGATGCACGGGCGTTACCAAAATAAGTGTTGTTTTAAAGATATTATGAATTTATTTTTTCAGTTTTTTGGCAAAATAAACTTCACCGAGCCATTAGAACATTAATTACAAGCAGCGCACTTTCCCCCTCTCTTCCCCTCCCAGCCCTCTCCCATCTCCCTCCCTCCCCCGCAGGGGAGCCGGCGGTCAGCTCAGGTTAGCCGGTACGGCTCAGCATCAGAAATAATGGAAAACAAGAACAACTCATTGTGTTTGGAATTATATTTCCTTCTCAAAATATGAGTAAACGTGTTTCAACAGTGTCCACGTCTACTGAGTATCGCAGACGGAAGAAAGAGTTGGTGTTGGCTTACAGTGAGTAAAACAAGGATTTCAAGATGTAAGTGTACACCATCTTCATAACCTTTTAATTTTCATGGGATCTGTACCATATTTGCAAGTGCTAATTACAATTGTAATGAAGCAGTTTGGATTTTTTGTACTCTTTCATTGCATTCCCTGTTATTAATTACGGATTCAATGATGGTTTGCTTGCTTTTGTCGACGTTTAATGCGTTAGGAGAGGTTAAATGAGGTTTGAACGAGCAGATGACTTTACTAATATTTCTATATCTCTGTTATTGTTAGGAACTTCAAGGGCACAGTGACAAAAGTGATTTGGAACCAGATTCTTTTGTAAGTTGAACGACAGTGTTATGAAAAATGTTTCATGAATGAATCCTCTCAATACTTGTTTATTAGCTATTCCTTTCATTTACTGTGTTGTCCGTAGTTTCTGCAAGAGCAGGATGGCAAAGGTAGTTATCGTGAAGGTCTCACAGGAAATGATGAGGTGGAATGTAATATGGAAGAAAAGAAGTTCCAGTCCCAGTCCCCACCTACAGCGAATGTAAGCTACACTTTACTGTTCTGACTCACGTGTCAATTCCGTTTTGGGTCAATTTTCGTTTCAAACTATCAAAATAACATTTTAGGCCACAAACTTAATGTTATGTGAACTGCTCTAACTTGAGACTGCAAACTAAGCTTTGCTTAATTCTTCTGGCATTACAACTATCAGACCCCACAGTAAAAAATTAAATGTAATGGTTTAAATGTAAATCGACGTGTCCTAACAACAACGTTCTATCTACAGCGCGTCATTTTCACAATGTCCTATCTGCAGCGCGTCATTTTCACAATGTCCTATCTACAGCGCGTCATTTTCACAATGTCCTATCTACAAAGGGTCGTTCTCACATTGTTCTAACTGACATTTTTGACCAAAATGAGTTTTGAGTGGTTTTGAGGTCGTGACATGATTCTGTACACGTACAACCAATTTTTTTTTCGAAATTTTGATCCCAAAGTACCTTTTTTAGGGGGTTTGTAAGTATTGTATCTACAGAGTACACTCGTATGTCCCGCGCACACTAGTGTATCTACTCCAACCGCGCGGCGCGCTTGGCGAGGCGGCGGCAAGACAGTCAGTAAAATTGAGAGCCAGTTGGTCGAGAGCTTCCCGCCTCCACGCAGGCGCGGTTTGAAGTCCGGTCGACAGAGGAGGTGCTTTACTGTGGGTTGCCTATCTTTCAGGAGCGATGTATGTCAAATTGCCTACCTACCAGGTGGCTTCCTGAGAGCAGATTAGAGGCGATTAGGGTCGACGCGCAGAGCCTCAACACCCACCCCACAAAACCATGCCAGTATCTAAGTCACGCTGGTCGGGTAAAGGCTCCACCGAACCTTCATGTTCTACCCGTTCTTCTTCCTCAATTAGCCGAAATATAAGGAATTAGAAAAAAAACGAATTTATCAAAAGTTTTATCACTGAAACGGTGTTTAATCTAGAGTAAGCCATTACTTACATTTTATATGCATTTCTTCCATTACGGTACCAGGTTTGCCTGTCGCAGCTGACAGGGTCAATTGCATGGGTCAACTGAGCGTATGGTTACGCGGCTTCACAATTTCGCGTTTTGCAAACGATCGCGGATTACCTCCGCGCGAATATAGTTACATTGGCGGAATCTAGAAGGTCTACAGATTCAATACAGCCCACTAACAGCCTTTTAGGATCATCGGCCGAGTTGATGCAGAGCTCTAAACATTTATCTTTGCATATCTCAGAACGGGCTTTTTGCAGATACAACATTGTGAGAACGACCCTTTGCAGATAGGACATTGTGAAAATGACGCGCTGTAGATAGGACATTGTGAAAATGACGCGCTGCGGATTGGACATTGTGAAAATGACGAGCTGCAGATAGAACGTTGTTGTTAGGACACGTCGAAATTATAGACTGCTAAATAACGTGGCATGAATGTTTGCTTTTTAGGTACTACAAGGATCTGATGGTGAGGTGAACTGTCACTACATGGAAGATGACATGCAGTCGTTTGAAGTACATGACGATGTGAGTATAACTATTTTACTCCTTTCTATACAATTGTTGTATGTCTATGAAAGAAGGGGGTGATTAAATTGTGTTATTTATCCTTTTCTTACTGCTCTCAGATATCGTATGTCACTTCAGATGAGGAAGAGTCTGAGGACTCAGACTATCATGATTGCTCTGACTTGGAAGTTCTGTTCCTAATGAGAATATGGACATGCAAGACGGTGATGATCCTCCATTTCCTGAGGATCCAGGATCAGATTTAGAGACTTCATCGTCATCAGATGATGGTTCAAGTGACCCTCATGAACCATCATCACCATCATCATCAGCATCTTTTTCTTCCTCCTCCTCCTCCTCCTCATCCGATGAAGATAGTGACAGTGAGCCCTTTTTCAGCCCTTTTTACTTCCCGTACCCCGTACTACCGGCCCGCGCAGCGGCAGCCTGCCGCCTGGGGTGTCACGCTTCTGCTTCGAGTGGCGTAACTCGGCTCCAAATTGTCGGAGAAATTCGGGGAAAAGCGATTTGGAAAGCTGAGAGCCAGGCCTACAACATTTGTTCAAGCTGTTTTTCGATATCGCAAGTCATTTGGAAGAAAATTGGGCGAACACAATTTTTGAACATGTACAAATTTTTTGTTTTTAACTTTAAATTACAATATTTGAGCCAAACCGGGTTCAAACTTATAATCCCATGCGTTATTCGTAAAGGTTGTTTAATTTGGAACAAAATCCCGCAAACCGGACCTCTCTACGACAATTTTTACGGCCTTGAGGTCGCTTTTAAGATTGTTCGGAAAATTCAAAAATTCCGAACTTTGAACCGAGATTGTTCGGAAACGGCTCGATGGAAAAGTCTCGTTTTTTGATATGTTATTTTACTCTTTGAGATCTACCAGGTCCACTAGGTCTTGCATTGTCGCAAATTTTTTCCTATCGAAATCGGCTAGGCGCTGAACTATTTGGTAATAATTAAGTCTAGCACACGGCGCGGCTGCGCGCCGCTAGGGTGGCCCCGTCACGCTGCAGCAGTGCACCATGGTGGTGATAACGTTAACGCGTCGCTAAGGCGGCCCCGTTGAGCTGGAGAAGTGCCCTTTGGTAATAAGGCGAGGTGTGAGTGAAATAAGGATATCAGAGACCAAACATACCAGACCCATGAAACTTGTTCAGTTGAGTTGGCAAGTGGTAAAAAGTTTTCTCCCTTTGTTGGACCCAGATCGGCCCAGTGGTTTGGAAGTTATAGACTGTTTTACTGCAGTTTAGACCCTACTTCAAAAAATCACTTGCGCATTAGATTTGTACGGATTTTTTTTCTTTTTTTTTTTGGTCTTACACTTTTCTTTGGTCCTATAGAACAGTTCTATGGAGAGATATTGATATTGAAGCTCCTCAAACTCTTTCAGATGTTTTTGGATCATTTATTACAGAAAAGACTTCACAAAATTGCTATTTTTAAGGCTATTATATTTTTTAACCGAGAAACTGTGGAGCTTACTCAAAATATCTCTCTATACTTTTGTTTTCTATACCTCCAACAACTTGTCCTCCAGAGAGCACCACCCTGCCATCAAAAGTAATGCGCAGGTGATTTCTTAAAGAGCAGAAAACCTATTTTGGAGATGAAGGACCTTAAAGAAAAAAACATGGGTTTTTGGTTCAATGTTACCATTATAGATGAAAAAGTACGTATGCATAGTATCCAGTAGGTCTTTACAGATATATATATATATTCACAAAAAACAAAAAGATCAGTCCACATTTCCCTTTGGCATATACTAGAATAACTATTTGTAAGCTAATCTCCTCCACCAGGCTCATATCTGTCTACTCCTTTGTTTTTCCTCTGCCTCTTCTTTTTAGCCCTTTTCTTTTCCCCATCAACACTAGCTTCTCTGTCACTCTGAGCTACCCTTTTTCTATCTATTTTCTCAGCATTCTTCTGTAAAGTAAAACTTTATATAAATATATATTTATAACAGAATATTATAGTAAATTCAAAAGTTTTACAGACAAAGAGGAATCTCACCATAGATTGGGCATTGTTAGGCCTCTCAGTCACCTCTGCTTGAGTTGCCATGAACGCAACACAACCCATGTTGAACTCCCCAACGGCTTGTGTGCCTCCAAGTTCGAGTCTGCCTTTGCCAAGAAAAGTAGTTTTGGGAACTTTGCATCAAATCACATTATGGAGAGCTTCATTTGCATTTTGGGTTAAATTACTGTGGCATCTCTTCAATAGTTCAGAATCAGAAAGGCGCTTATAGACAGGCAATATTGCATCAAAAACTTGCTTGTTGATTACAGTTTTCATATCCTTGTGCGATGGCTTGCTTCTCCTGTTGGCTGCCTTCGCCTTTTGGTAGAAGCACCAGGATTCAGGACCCGAAGGACAATATTGATGCATGGGCTTGGCATCAGTCGAGGCACAATGGTGAATTGGAGCCAACACTGCATTCTTCATTTTGCTAAGATCACTGGAATTTTCGATAATTTCCTTCTGGAAGTATCCTTGTAATTTATCGATCTTGGATTGAGTGAGCGCCCCAGGTTTTTTGCCACCAAGCGTAGTTTTTTTTTGAAAAGTATGACACTATATTTCTCAATGCAGTTCCTAATCTTTTACCAACATGGTTAGTGCACTCATCCTTTTCAATAAGTACATCTGGACTATATGGTTGAGCCTCTTGAATGGCAGAAAGAGTTTTGGCATCTCCATTTGATATAAATCTAGTGTACCTCATTTTCGCATCATGCTCAGACCGTTTCCACATACATCATAACAGCTCCCTTCCTCACCATATTGCCTAAAAAATTAGAAAAGACAAAACCAATAATAAAATTAAGATCAAAAATAAGTTTGCTTAAAATAATGTGAAAAAAAAAAAATTGTTACCTGATGCACCAGAAAAGTTAGTGTTGCATTCACCGAGTTCTAAGTGTCTTTCATACCACTCAATAAACTCCGGACTATCTTTGTCCATTTCAGCTGCTGTGATACTGCAAAGATGACAGTACTTGGACAATATTTCGTAGTCTATAACAAGGCCAGTGTTGACTTCAATCACCGCAACAAGGCCATAATTTGAGGTTCTACCCCTTTTGTGCCAGGAGCCATCAAAACTGACTACTACACTGTTAAAAACCGCTGTCATATGACGAAATACCGTCTGATAACGGTGTTGTTATTAGACGAGGTGGTTGTTTCAGAACAGACTTCATATCTGAATAAAAACAATTATATGCGGTTGTCGGTTAACAGTTTTTGGATTGCTAAATTTTTTAGCAATATATTATTGTTTTCGAACAAAATTATGTTTGACAAACAACACCAGTCCTTAGCAAATCGTTCGACAAGAAAGTTGCTCTAAGACAGCAAATGTTGATTGACATCTAAGTTTCACGTAAAGTCCCAACAAATTTGCTGTTCTCAAACAGTTTTAACTGTTTTTGAACAGGTACGTTGTCATTTGACAGGGAAGTTGTTCCACTACAACAAATGCTGTCGATTAACAGTTTGCAGTGTCGTCGGGCCCTGACAACTTTGTTGTTTTGAAACAGCTATTATTATTTTCTTACAACCCTGTTGATATTCGACAGTAAAGTTGTTCCACAACAGCAAATTTTGTTGTTTGACAGTTAATTTTTTGGGCGCGGTTCCTGACAAATTTTGATGCTACGTGACAATTAAGTTGTCAGTGAACAGGTGTGTTGTTGGATTGCGATAAATCTGGTTAGGTAACAGCGCTTGTGATTAAAAAAATTAGCAACCCAAACGCTGTCTACGAACAACACTTTTTTTTTTTTGGCTGAGCGATAGCGAAGCCTATTACGCCACTGGAGTGCTAAAAAAGTTCAATGTCCGTGTGTCTGTCTGTGTGTCTGTCTGTCTGTGTGTCTGTTCGCACGATAACTCGAGAACGAGTTAAGATATCGACCTGAAATTTTTACTGTAGCTTCTTGGCCTAAAAATCTCGGACGAGTTCAAATATGAACACTCTAGCTCAAAAATTGACCCTGCTAAAAATTGATTTTAATTTTTTTAAAAAATAGATTTTTAAAATTCCAAAATTTTATGGTGTCTTAAGGGGTATCTCGGCGAGTTGCGACCCTTTGGGCGAAAATTTCGTCCGTCTATCTCTTACTGTTTAGCCGCTACAGCGGTAAATGTGGACGAAAAGTCGTCAAAATGCATGTTGGATGTCGTTTTCAGGGTAATCTGTCGAGATGCGATCCTTGGGGCAAAAATTTTGTCTGTTTGGCAGCCTCCTTGCCCTTTTATAAATAAAGAAAAGCGGAGGTCCAGGGGGCGGCAGCCCCCTGGTTTAAATGAGTAAATCTTAAATCATTCAGGCTCGTAATAAGGAAAAGCGGGGGTCCAGGGGCGGCAGCCCCCTGGCTTAAATGAGTATATCTTCAATCATTCAGGCTCGCCAGCGCCGCAGGCCTAGGTAGATGTACGTAGGCCTGTCGCAGCGCAACAGTGTTTCGCGTGCTTTCGCGAAGCCTGTTACGAGAGACGGTGTCTGGCGTACATCTACCTAGTTTACAGTGTACTTCAATAATTTCTTCATTTACTAGGTTAGGATTTTCCTCTTCATAAAATCGCCTTACAGCTTGACGAGCCAGGGATAGTATTTCTTCCTTCAAAGCCTCATTTTCTGATACAAGTTTTAACAAATGGTCTCGGTACGATGACTGATCCATCACTTTCATGCCAACGATGGTCCCAAACTTCAACATTGCATTGTATCCTCCACCGCAGCGAATGAATGCCTCAACTAATTTTCTATTTGATTCAAAAGGGGGTCTTGTGGAATCTTTGCAGGTAATACGAGGGCAGGAATCTAACTGTACTTGAAGTTCTTCACAAGCCTCACACACTATCTTCACAGTAAATGCAAAGCCTCTTTGGTTGACTATTCTAGAATCGAGAGATTTTTGTTTGCAGGCTTTGCATTTTAATTCCTTGGTTACAGCTCTCAGAGCAAGGCCACTAATGATAAAATACTCGTCGTCAGAGACATTTTTGGCTGAGCGATAGCGAAGCCTATTACGCCACTGGAGTGCTAAAAAAGTGCAATGTCCGTGTGTCTGTCTGTCTGTCTGTGTGTCTATCCGTCTGTCTGTGTGTCTGTCTGTGTGTCTGTTCGCACGATAACTCGAGAACGAGTCAAGATATCGACCTGAATTTTTACTGTAGCTTCTTGGCCTAAAAAGCTCCGACGAGTTCAAATATGAACACTCTAGCTCAAAAATTAACCCTGCTAAAAATTGATTTATATTTTTTAAAAAAATTAGATTTTAAATATTACAAAATTTTATGGTGTCCTAAGGGGTATCTCGGCGAGTTGCGGCCCTTTGGGCGAAAATTTCGACCGTTTTGCTCTATCTTTTACTGTTTAGCCGCCACAGCGGTAAATGTGGACGAAAAGTCGTCAAAATACATGTTGGGTGTCGTTTTCAGGGTAATCTGTCGAGATGCGATCCTTGGGGCAAAAATGTTGTCTGTTTGGCTCTGCGGAGAAGGGTTTTGGGGCTCGGGGCCTTCGTGTAAAAGTTGGAAAATTGGTTACATACTGAAAAGAGGCGAGCGGGGGTCCAGGGGGCGGCAGCCCCCTTGCCTATTTCAAATAAAGAAAAGCGGGGGTCCAGGGGGCGGCAGCCCCCTGGCTTAAATGAGTAAATCTCAAATCATGCAGACTCGTAATAAAGAAAAGCGGGGGTCCAGGGGGCGGCAGCCCCCTGGCTTAAATGAGTAAATCTTAAACCATGCAGGCTCGTTATTAAAATAAACCATGCAGGCTCGTTATTAAAAAAAAAGCGAGGGTGCAGGGGGCGGCAGCCCCCTGGCTAAAACGAGTAAATCTTAAATCATGCAGGCTCGCCAGCGCCGCAGGCCTAGGTAGATGTACGCAGGCCCGTCGCAGCGTAACAGTGTTTCGCGATCTATCGCGAAGCCTGTTACGAGAGACAGTGTCTGGCGTACATCTACCTAGTGTTTAGCTTCGAACAGGCTAAATTTCTTTCCACTTCTTCCTTTGGGAGTCTGAGCAGATAGAGGTTGTGGTTGGTCGGTGTCGGTTTGAGTCGAAACCTCTCGTCTGTTTCTTCTGTGCCCGCGCTGCGGTGAGGTGAGCAGTCCTTTTTGATATTTTTGCCTGCCGCTGCCAAAACTATCGGTTCAACTCTAGCTCAAACCGCAAAGAATTTCGGGTGAAGTCACTAGCGTATTTTTCCATCTCAATGTTTGACAAGGGGTACTAGCACAGATCACGTGCAGTATTTGAGCCCTTTAGCTGAAATATTTTAAAAGTTACTTTGAAACTTTAAATCTGGAAAAAAAAGTAGCAGGGAAAGTGATTAGAATCACTACAGTAGGGAAAGAAATAATCAGATTCTCCCCCCCACAATTATAGGCTTTTTTAAGGTGGAGTTTTACATCTGGCGCCGGCAAACTACTTCGTGGGAGAAGCAGCCAGGCTTACAAGATATTACTAAAATACAAAAATTTCATTTTGGTAAAACAGAAAAGCAGTGCTGAATGGCGCATAGCATAGCAAACACCAAACTACTCTCCGGGAGTAAAACGAAGCAGAGGCATCGTGTCCATACAAACCAGAACAGCAAAACTACTTTTTGCAGAGCAGTGGCAGACAAAGACAAATGTACAAACTAAGGAGTATGTGCAAGCCAAGCGAAACAGCAAACTTCTGTTCGTAGAGCAGCGACAGGCAAAGCTAAGTCTGCAAGCAGAACTGAATGTCTAAGTAAAGCAAAACAGCAAAGTTCTTTTTGTAGAGGCAGGCAAAGCTAAATCTGCAAGCAAAGCTGTATATGATGAAAGTAAAGGAGAACAGACTAGCAGCAGGCAAAGGTAATTGTGAAAGGAAAGGTATGCTTGCAAGCAAAGCAAAACAGGTCACTACTTTTCGCATAGCAGAAACAGTCAAAGCTAAATTTGCAAGCAGAGCTGAATGTCCAAGCAAAGCTAAATGGCAAACTTCTTTTCACAGAGCAGCGGCAGGCTAAGCTAAATCTGCAAGCAGAGCAAAGCAAAGCAAAACAGCTCACTACTTTTAGCATAGCAGAAACAGGCAAAGCTAAATTTGCAAGCAGAGCTGAATGTCCAAGCAAGGATAAATGGCAAACTTCTTTCCACAAAGCAGCGGCAGGCTACGCTAAATCTGCAAGCAGAGCAAATCAAAGCAAAACAGCTCACTACTGTTCGCATAGCAGAAACAGTCAATGCTAAATTTGCAAGCAGAGCTGAATGTCCAAGCAAAGCTAAATGGCAAACTTCTTTTCACAGAGCAGCGGCAGGCTAAGCTAAATCTGCAAGCAGAGCAAAGCAAAGCAAAACAGCTCACTACTTTTTGCATAGCAGAAACAGACAAAGCTAAATTTGCAGGCAGAGCTGAATGTCCAAGCAAAGCTAAATGGCAAACTTCTTTTCACAAAGCAGCGGCAGGCTACGCTAAATCTGCAAGCAGAGCAAAGCAAAGCAAAACAGCTCACTACTGTTCGCATAGCAGAAACAGGCAAAGCTAAATTTGCTAGCAGAGCTGAATGTCCAAGCAAAGCAAAACAGCAAACTTCTTTTCGTAGAGAAGCGGTAGGCAAAGCTGTATGCGCAATCCAAGGCGTACATGAAAGCAAAGCAGAACAACTAACTACTCTATGCAGCGGCGGGCAAAGCTGAACATGCAATCAAAACAAAAATTGTAAGTGACAGGATTTAACATATTTGAGTTTTCTCCTAACAAATTATGTGAATGTGTACCTCAAATCAGTATCAGCTCCAGCCCATTCCTGGGCTGTCCCAGCCAAAGAAATTTATCAAAATTCACTTCCTGTGTCAGTGGAATACATCAAAACTTTAATTGAATATGACGAGCAGATGAACCCCAGGCTTGCAAAGAAGATTACCGATACTCACCTCAACCCATCTAAATCGATAAGATGCGTGTTGCCCCTGCTGCCCAACTCTTCTCAAGTACAGTTGCAGCAGGTGTCTTAACCTATGCAACTCTGGGATGCCTTGAACAGCACGCGATGGCCACTGGTCGCTTCTGAGAGCAGATCAATAAACTGTTTGATTCCGTTTATGGGGTTGCTCTATCATCACCAGATCCAGATTCCCTGAAGCTTGCAGTGACTCCAACATCTCAACATCCATCTGTATGCCAGAAAATGTTTTATGAAATTTCAAGTTGGGCCTTAGTAAATTCTAAGAATTTGACATTTCCCTGCCATTGGAAACTCACCCTGAAAGCATTTGCTAACCTGTGGATGGATCTGCAGAGGAATGGATATGACCATCTGCCAGTGGGAAATATTAATGGTGATTGTAATGAAAATTTCCATAGCCGCACAAGAATGGCTGGGGGCTTGAGGAAGAATCCTAATGCCAAAGATTGTCCAGCGGCTTTTGCAACCACTATAATAAAGGACCTCATAGCAAAACCTTTAAAAAAAAAAAGCTGCTTGTTTTGGACATTCTGCCCAACAGGAAGTTGAGCGTGACCTGGAAGATGAAATAGATGAAGTTGTTGCGGAAGGCTGTATTGATACAGAACAAGTAAAAGTTCCACTCACCGATGATCAAGACTTTGCCAGGCGCATGCAGAACAAGCTGGAAGCTGCCATCAGCGCTCAAAATGCTGCTCCCATAGTTGAGGCCTACGTAACAAAATATGATTGCCCCGGCTGCAGTGCTATTCTGCAGAGTTCATCCATATTTCCCTTTCATATCTTTTCGACATTGACATCTTCATCGGCTTGTGTAGAACACAAGTACCCGTCACCAGCTTTCAGCAACATAGTTAAAATTATTTATGAATCAGCGCATCACCATTTCCCTCAAATAGCATCAGAACCTCTCACTGTCAGAAATCTTGAATCAAGTTTGGAAAACTTTCCTGCTGTCCAAAGTTTCCAGCTCCCAGGTAACACGGCGATATCCGGCGATGATGACTCGCCTGGTATTCGGTGCCTCGATAGTTTGGCGATAAAATTCAAGCCCTGTCGACGTATGAATAGTGAGGCGATTTCTTTCTGATTTTTACTCAAGTTCAAATTTTGGTGGATAACTATCCGAAATTGTGTAGACACCCTGTTCACGATGTCGCTTGGCTGTCGTTTCGGTTCAACGCCGCGATAGTCTTACAGGGTTTTCGCCCTGCCGAGAAGCACGATTTATCTTACCTACATGAGGGAATGCGACGAATTCACTTATCGCTCTTACACTATCGCTGAGATGTACGTACTGTGATGTCGCTGGCGCGAAACCTCTCCGCCAACTACTCAATATTTTCAGATATTTAACCGTAACTTGGTGATTGGACATTTCACATCGATATCGGTAGAAATATGTAGCCCCATCGATGCAAAGTGGATATCGCCCGTTTATGTTGAAATGGTTATCTAACAATTACAGGGTGCAAGTCTGTGACCCAAATAGTAAACTACGGAGTGATGACCACCAGCTGACGTGGCACCATCCATACCTCAACAACACAAAACGGTGAGGCTACCGATATCGCTGCTTTGTAGGCGAGGCGATTATTGTCCACTGATTGTATTTTCGGTAAAAGTAAAAAGAATCATCTCGCTCGGAAAAATTGGCGATGGCATATAGGAGATGATTCATCAGTATAAGCTGATATTTTCTCCGCACTTTGACAGAGACGACAGATTAACAAGAAATTAAATCCACGATGAAATGGCGATATAATCAAGGCCCTATCTCAGGGCGCATGGCCGGGCGATATCATCGCTACGCCAATTGGTTTTCATGTATTTCTGGATAACTGTCCGGGATTATATGGAAATCCTGCTCCCGACGTCGCCAGTCTGTCGGTTCAGCTCAACGCCGCGATAGTCTTACAGGGTTCACGCCCCGGCGAGAGGCACGAATCATCTTCCTGACGTGAGGAAATCGATGAATTCACTAGTCCGTCTAAAAACATCGCTGAGATGCGAGGGCGCGCGGCTGTGGGATGACCCGAGGACTCTGAGGCTGGTCACCTATCACGTCCCGATGGTCCAGTGGTCAGCGTGATGGGATTCCAACCAACAAGTCCGAGGTTCAACTCTTCATCCGGTAAGGTATTTCATGGTTACTTATTTCAGTGTTAACATATAATGAAGTTCTTGCCTCGGCGACAATCCGTCCTGGAGGGAACAGCGTTAAGCAGGGGATATCGGGGGGACCACCACCGCAACCGCGTTCGAGTTGGAAGTCGCCAGCTTAGAATAAAGATATCTTCTCAGCGACACCCCCGACGCGATAACTTGACGATATCGTGGCACACATCCGTCGTTTTTGGCCACATTTTATACGTCATATGGATATATAATAGATTTCTTGACAAGAATATAGCGGGAGAGGCATTCTTCTAATTATCGCGAGAACATCTTTGAAATGATAACCATCCAAAGATGTCCACAGGATATTGACGTATTTTAGGAGCCGGTCATTTTTGTGTTCATAGTTCAACCTCAGAGGTTGTTCTGGCTATACCTTCAGGGATATGATTCCGCGGCGACATTCGTTCTTTAAATCTCGGCGATATCTGAGCGACAGGGCTTTTTGTGCCAAATCTCATATCTGGAGGTTATCGCCGACGATATCGCAGCGATTTTTTTTTATCGCCGGCGATAACTTGGCGATATGGCTTGGATACGTTTGTGCTACCTGGGATGTGTCCCACACACCGCAAAAATAAATCTTCCATCGTGAGGGCAGTTGCCTTGGAAGCGCTGAAGGATGTGATGCTGCTTCCGAACCAGACATACAGGAAAAAACAGAAGAAGAGGAGAAATCAGAAGGGTAAAAACTTCAAATGGTCAACCACCTTTAACCAAGAATATTTCCTTACCTCTGTTTCATCTGTTGTTTGGAGTGTTTTATTTTGTTTCCTATGAACTTTGACAAAGTCAAGTCAAATTCTAGTTTATCTCAAGTTTATGCCCTGTAATTGAAGTCAGGTTAATTTTCATGTTTGTGATTCACGTTTGTTTCCAGTGCCTAGAAATTAATTGTTTAACTTTTTAAAGTTACCTATGTTTATCGTGATGCTTGTTTCTCACTAGTTTCTAGGATCTAATTTTGATATTGTGCTTAGTAGAGACCCATAAGATAAAATTTATCTTCCTGAAAGAAAACACACAGTTCTATGAGAACTGAATTCTTGCTTAATTTGTTAATGTTTGAATGACAAAAAAATTTTAGTCACCTAGCCTATCATAACCTCACTCTCCACGGTAGTTTTTCTTCGAATGCAATTCAACATTGACGCTTTAACATAGGCCTTCAGCACTCTACAACACATCGAAGACACTGCTTGATGTCCATGACACGTAACTCAAACAAAAACAATTTAAACACGACAACATATTAAATATTTTGTTTACATTCAGCCGGCCGGTAGAACAACAAACTAACTTGGCTCTCCCTCTATACCAACCAGAGAACACAAATTTGTGGCCTCGATTTCCACACGATAGACTGAACAGCACGACGACTTTTGTGGTACTAAATCGTTAACAACTTGTCCCCTGGGTTTCTCCAATGTCGTTTTCATTGCAGGTTACTTCACTCAAAATACTATACTAACTCAGGAAAAAAAAAAAAACGACGACTCAGTGTTTTCATGTTACCCAGACTCGCGGCGGGAGTCGGGAGGGTCTACGTCACAACAACAGCAAAAACAAGAACATCGACCCAGTGCGGAATGAAACGTTTCGGATTTAACCAGGATTATAATTCAAGATAAGTTTCAGTTTGACTATATGAGTTATTCGCACCAGAAACCTTTCTTAAACGTCTCGCTGAAATTAATCTCTTTCGGACGGATCGCAAATTATTCTTTAGTCGGTGCTCGCGAAACGTTCTACCGCGATCGTTTTCGAAATGATTGCGAAATGTTTTTCATTCATTAATCATAGTAGAACGTATAATGTTTTAATCATTTCGAACCATATCCGAAAGGACTTCGGGAAACATTTTATGAGCTCTCCCGAATCTACGGAGGTTGTACTTCTGACATATAAATGAAGTTAACATGAACAGGACATTTGTTAAGTTCAGTTTGAAATGTTTGTTTGGAAGTGTTCAATCAACAGAACACATCAAGAACATATTGAAAATCTATACTAGTGAATCAATTTTAATTGGAAGGAACCAGTGGTGGGCGTTATTTTATCTTGAGCATCTTGGTCCAGCGAAGACCGTACATCCTTCGTAAGAGATTATCTTTATATAATCTTTAGAAAACGTTTCCGGAACATATCACGAGGAGTGCTCTGGCCACAAGGGTTGTAGAATGGGGAACGCAACTTGACAGTTTTACACCAGAGCACCTCCGTGGGTTAATGGGTAGCGCAGCCGCCCTGTAACCCAAAGGCTGAGGGTTCGAATCCGACTGGAGTCGGACATTGGAGAGTGTAAAATTCCGTGAAAATTGAAACTACTTTAAATTCAACACCTTGAACTGTGGAGGAAAGCCAGAGCGCAAGGTGAACTTCACCAGATGTTCAAAATAAAATTTTTACGCTTTTGAGGGAACATATTAAATACGTTCCTAAGACTATCCCACGAAACGTTTTCAAGACTATCTCATAAACGTTCTCAAGACTGTCTTTTGAAACGTTTTCAGACCGAACTATGTGCACTCAAAAGACATATCTGATACGTTTCAGTGGTTCGTTCTCAGGACTAATATTAGTTCATGCGAAACGTTTTTAAGACTTTTTCAGAATTAAAAATTCCTTACTGGGTCAACGTAGGCGTCCCAGCGCTGCGGAGGAACGGTAACTCAAAACGATCCATTTCGTTGTATCAAGGGGCGGCCAACACAAAGAAGTCGTGTGCTCAGCAATACAGGCGTATTTCTAAGAAAATACATGAAACACTCAAAAATACACTGGAAATCCAAGTGTACGAATGTCGCACACCTGCAGGTGTGTGAATGTATGTCGCACACACACTTGCAGGTGAGCGAAAAACCATTCGCACACTTGTACGTGTGTTAATGACTTTTCGTACACTTGCAGGTGTGTGAATGACCCTTCGCACCCTAGCAGGTGAGTGAATATCCATTCGCACACCTAGAAAGCCCGGCCTTTCCGTGGGTTTCAGCTAGTGTCCGAATGGACATTCGCTCACCTGCAAGTGTACGAATAGTCGTTCACACACCTACAAGTGTGCGAATGATCATTCGCACACCTACAAATGTACGAATGGTCGTTTGCTCACCTGCAAGGGTGCGACATTCGTACACTTGGATTTCCAGTGTAACTCGACCAGGCGTGCGCGCACTGGAAAAGGTCGCGCGAGCCACTCCAGTACAAAAAAGCAGCCGACTGAGCGCCTACAGCGTAGGCATCCCTCCGTACCCGCCAGGGCCGTCCGTGGGCACTGGCTTGCCACCGGAGAGGTTCAAGCGCCTGAAGGGTAGGCCGCCCCGCGGTGCAAGTCTGTCGGCCCGGCCTGGCCCGGCCCGTCCTCCCTCTGTGGCGCTCGACAGCAGCCCCATCTGCCTCCAGGATCCATCTCCTGCAAGCCACCATCTGTTTGGCCACCCGGCTGGATTGATATTTCTATTCAATACTTTTATTGGGTAGGTCAACTTTTGGGTAGGTCAACTGAATTTACCACATTTTGGGGATATTTTTGGGACAGTATTTATATTGATATTTTTGGAATAAAAATATGGGTAGGTCAACTGCGAGGTAGGTCAACTGCGAGGTGAAAAAATTCGATTTTCTAAAACCATATTTATATCAATATTTTTGGAATAAAAATATGGGTAGGTCAACTGCGAGGTAGGTCAACTACGAGGTGAAAAAATACGATTTTCTAAAGCAATATTTATATAAATATTTTTGGAATAAAAATATGGGTAGGTCAAATGTGAGGTAGGTCAACTGAAATATACAGAAGTAGGGGAATATTTTTATCATATTTATATTGATAATTTTAGAATAAAAATATGGGTAGGTCAAATGTGGGGTAGGTCAACTGATCCGCCCCGCATTTTCAAAGTAAAATAAGCCGAAAACTGCGAAAACACGATAGCGACTCAGAGAAAGTAGTCCTCCGTATATTTGAATGTTTGAGGGATCGGTGGTAGAGTCGGAGGTTCCAAATAGAATTAGATCTTCCGAAAACAGCTAAATTATTTTTTAAAAAAAATATTCACGAGTGCCTGGTGCTTGAGCCGCTACCGTCACAGCACGCAGAATTCAAATTTCGCCCGCCTCCACCGACGGCGCCGAGCCGTGCACCGTTAGGGTGCGCGTTCTGCCGTTTTCCCGCTCCCGACCCCCGCGTTTACCTGGCAGACCCACCTGCAAGAAATCACGGCCAAGGTCACACGGCGTACAAATACGCTGCGCTCGCTGGCAGGGGTGCGGTGGGGATGTCACCCCTCTTTGCTGCTTAAACTCTACTCTTCCACCATTCGGCCTCTCCTTGAGTATGGGGCGGGGGTTGTACACCTCCACACTGTCAAGCTGCGGCACAAAGCGCAGGTCCTGTGTTCTGCGGCCATTCGCTCGGCGCTCGGAGCTATGAACTCTACCCCCATCAACGCCCTGCTCGTTGAAGCGGCCGAGTGGCCCATCCACCAGCGGCTGGACTACCTCACTGATCGTCTGCTCATCCGGTGGCGTAGCCGACCGGGACATCCTGCACTCTCCCTCCTACAAGATCTTCACCGCGCGGACGGACCGCCTCCCCCTTAGCGCGCCCGCCCCCCGCCTCTCCTCCAGCGTTGGGCCCTTCTTCCTGCAGCGCCCCTCATGCCCGCCCAAGCGGGGCATCACGTGTGGCCGTGCTACAGTATTCCGCACCAGTACTGGACGGAGCAGCTCGACGTCCTCCCATTCTTCCCGCCGGCGCCCGTGACGGGCCTGGCCAACCCCCCCGATCGGGCACAAGAATACGCTACCGTTAAGGCTGGTTGCTGGCGCGACCGGCACATCCTGGTCACGGATGGTTCTCAGGCTCGAGACGCGGAGGGCCTCGTCACAACGGGGGCGGCGGTTTACGACGCCGTCACCCTCACTGTGGACATCCTGCGACTTCCCCAGCTGTGCTCGGTTTACTTGGCGGAGGCGCAAGCACTTGAGCAGGCACTAGACCGCGCCTCCCGCCACGACATTGCAGCACCTACGGTCCTGGCAGACAGCCTCTCCGTTCTCAAGGCGCTTCCCCGCCCTACAGCCGCCACTCCTCCGCAGCTTGCAAATATACGTCGCCTTTGGCTGGAGCTGCGTGACCGTGGGGCCGCGCCCCAACTCTGCTGGGTGCCGGCTCACTCCAACATCCCCCCCAACGAGGCGGCGGACGCGGCGGCCGACATCGCGCGGACCGACGGGCTGCCCTGCCTTATGGCTCTTCCGCCCTCTGTTTTCTACGGCCAGCAGAGACAGGCCCAGCTTGCCTTACGCGCGGCGGCGTGGAACAGCGTCGCGAGACCGGCCCCGTCACCAGGAAAGGCTCTCCGGGCGATCTGCCCTTCTCCACCTGCTAGGCCCTGGTTCCGCCGGGCCCAGGAGTCCCGCCGCACCATTACCGCTGCGATACGGCTGCGACTCGGCCACTCTACCACACCGGCGCACCTGGCTAGAATCCTTAAGGACCAGTCGCCTGTCTGTCCCTGGTGCGGCTTTCCTGACGCGGATGCGGTCCACCTCATCGACAAGTGTCATTTCACGGACAAGGTGGCATTTTCCACCCCTATGGAGGATTTACACTTACCAGCCACCTTGGCGGGCATCCTCAACCACCCGCAGGCCGCCCTTCCGGCCCTCGCTTCTCTGCTCCGCGCCAACCCGACTCTCCGCCTTTAAGCAACCCGCTTAAGGACCTGCCTGGCCGACTTCAGGAAGAGGCCAAGAATCAACAGAACGTCTCTCTCTCTCTCTCTCTCTCTCTCTCTCTCTCTCTCTCTCTCTCTCTCTCTCTCTCTCTCTCTCTCTCTCTCTCTCCCGCCGCGCCGTGTAACGGATTGTCGCTTTGTCTCACGTCTCACCTCACATTTGAGTCGTGTGGTGTATGCATTATTGTGTTTGAGAATCGTGCATTTGATCCCGTAAGTACATCCATTGCTTGCTGTGTTTATAGTCTGTCCTGCATCAACAAAACAAGATTATCCGAAAACCATTTACGTTCTTTGCATTTTGTGACATTCGGAGGTTAAACTCAGCTCATATACCGTGAATTTTGAATTACTTAAACATGTCAGAAGTTTCAGTGAGATTACTTTCATCTTTGACGTTTAAAAGTTAAGTTAGAGGAGCAGATCCCTCAACCTCAAAACTTGAGAAAGGTTTCTGAAGCTCTCAGTGTGGGTCTGATTTCAAAGGCAGCTGCGAGACACATCAGATATGTATAATTTTTAAAACACTTTGGGAATAGTTGGTCTAAAGTTTGTGATTTGTGGTGACATACGTTCATGGGTGATCTATTCGGTTCCAAGGTTTTCATCATCTTGTCTTTCCTCTCTCATGGGTCGTTGATTGGTTTCGGTCGCTGACCCAATGGTTGTGTGTTGTGGTTCCCGACATATCAATAAGCGATATAACGTTCAAGGGCTATCATTCTGTCTGCTTCTACATACGATGCAAGACACATTAGATTCGATGTGTCCTAACAACAAAGTCCTATGTTGCACGCTACCCGAATACAAAGTCTTAACTGCTACGCTCCCCGAATACAAAGTGCTAAGTGCTGCGTTCCCCGAATACAAAGTCCTAACTCTCATTTTTGGTTGAATTATGTTTCTTACACCAATTTATTCAATAAAATACGCTGATTCTTTTTTGTCTCGGATCAAATATTGGCATTTTGACCAGAAACGCCTTATTTCTTTGAAAAACGAAACGTCCGATCTGGCCACTGCAAGCCGCACTCCGAGCAACATAGTCCTATGTCGCACGGCGGCGCGGCGCGGCGCGGGGCTGGCGGCGCTGCGGCGGAGTGGGGAGGTCGACCGGCCACCGGCCTGGGGGGGGAATAGCGTTCGCGACGAAGTGAGACGGACGAGCACTCCCTATCGACTTGGAATCGAGGGGTCCCTCACTCCTTTCGATCATCGTACGCGTGCAAATTCAGTCACATTTTCGATCATTTTCAATCGGCATAAATCATTTTCAGTCAATCTTCAGTCATTTTCGGTCATTCCGTCATTTCAATCATATTTTCAGTACTTCGATCATTTTTCTGTCGTTCCGTCATTTTCGGTCGTATTTCGTCATTTTCAGTCACTTTTCAATCATTTTCAATTATTTTCAATCATTTTCAATCATTTTCAATCATTTTCAATCATGTTTAATCATTTTCAGTCACATACTGTCATTTTCAGTAAGTTTCAGTCAATATTTCGTACTACGAGACCGGAGCTAAGGTCCTAGTTTTCAAAGCATGGGCGATAGCAGGAAAAGTGCGTCTAACGGCTCCTGCGGTAGTGATCGGAACTCATACGCCTGTGCCGGGTAAAGAAGAGACCTATGAACACAAGCCTAACCTCCTAGTCTGTCAGGCTGTGTGTGATCAATGCATTGGAGTTAAGCAGAATGATTTCTTCTGCAATGTATGTAAAACGAGGCAACATGTGTTCCATAATCTAGATGACCCTAATGTTAGTGTCATGGGTCAATTCTTTGACTACTTGCAATCTTTTGGTGCAAAGACTGAAATCCTGGCAGTCGCTCATAATTCAAAAGCATTTGATTCCATTTTTGCCCTCCAAGAGATTATCGCTCGTAAGTTGAAGCCTGAACTTACGCTCGCCGGAGCTAAAATTATATGTATGAAAGTTGGCAATTGGAAATTCATAGATTCCCTGAGTTTCATGCCCATGGCTCTGAGTGCTATGCCCAAGGCATTCGGACTCACTGAGCTAAAAAAAGGTTATTGGCCATTTTTGGCCAATAAACCTGAATATTACAATTATGAAGGCCCTCTCCTCCCTAAAGATTTGTATTGCATCTCCACAATGAAATCGCGCGCAGCAGCCGAATTTCACGCGTGGCATGACGGGCAAGTACATAATAATTATGTATTTAACTTCAGAAAAGAATTTGTTGAATATTGTATATCTGATGTGACAATCCTACGGGAAGCTTGCACTGCCTTCCGCAAAATATATCAGGAGGTAGCAGGGTATGATCCCATGTTCAATTGTATCACGCTTAGTAGTGCTTGCATGTCGGCCTTCCGTCGTAACTTCCTCCAGAACGATACGATTGGAATAGTCCCTCCAGGCGGTTACCACGGGCGTGGTAAACAAAGCCATATCGCTCTTCAGTGGCTAGATTTTGAGGCACATAAAATCGGCCAGGTCATAAAGACCATTTATACTGACCGCGAAGTGTCTGTAATGGGGCGCCATGTAGACGGCTATGCTGAGTTCCAACATGATGATGGACACACTGTAAAACGTATATATCAATTTCACGGATGCTATTGGCATCAATGCCCCACTCACTTCCCTGCTACAGAGGGTGACTCAGAGAACCGTTATGTGAACACTCAGAAGATCACCGAGATGTTCCGTGAAAACGGCTTTGAAGTCATAGAAAAGTGGGAATGTGATTTCAAACGTGAGCTCACAAGTGATCCAGCCACCAAAGACTTTTTTGACCGGCACCCCACTGTTCGTGTTACTCCTCTTCACCTTCGTGATGCTCTGTGTGGGGGTCGCACAAGTGCTCTCAAGTGGTACCATAAGGCCGATCTGGACAAGGGGGAGAAAATTAAAATGGTGGATGTAATCTCCGAATACCCTAATGCAAATCTGAGAGGGGAATTCCCATATGGACATCCTCAAATTTTCTTGGAGGGTGATCCTAATATGCCCCCATTTGATCAGTGGAACGGAGTAATCAAATGCACCGTTCTACCCCCTCGTGAACTTTACATTCCTGTTTTGCCACTTAAAACTCAGGGGCGTCTCATGTTCCCTCTGTGCAGAACATGTGCTGAGCAAGGCTGCAGTGAAATATGTAGGCACACCCCCGAGGATCGCAAGTTCACGGACACATGGTGTGTACCTGAACTTAAACTCGCTGTCCAGAAGGGTTACATGATCTTGAGTGTCCATGAAGTTTATCAGTATCCTGGCACCAAGCAGTACAACCCTCTAACACAAGAGGATGGTCTCCTATCAGGTTACATCAGGTGCTTCATGGCACTTAAAATGCAAGCCAGTGGGTGGCCAGCTGACTGCACCACAGATGAGCTCAAAGCTCAGTTTATAAAAGACACTCTTAAACACGACGGTGTTGACCTGGATCCATCTAAGATGGAAAAAAACCCTGCCCTACGCACACTCAGTAAGCTCATGTGTAATGCATTCTGGGGGAAATTTGGTGAAAAAACACTCCGCCCTAAAACTGAACTTATCTTTCAAAATGAAAAACTCATTTCCATGATGGCAGACCCGAAAATCACTATCACAGGGCTTCTTCCTCTAAGTGATGAGTGTATACAAGTGAAGTGGGAGCCAATTTCTGACACTGAGGAGAGCCTACCCACTTCTTCTCTTATCTTGGCAGCCTTTACGACCTGTCTAGGTCGCCTTCAGCTCTATCATTACCTCGATCAGGTCAATGAGCGTGCCCTATACTGTGACACTGACTCAGTTGCTTACATCAGTCGCCCGGGCGAACCAGACATTCCTACAGGCACCCACCTGGGTGACCTAACTGACCAGGTCGAGGAGGACCATGGCCCAGGGTCCTTCATTACAGAGTTTGTGGCGGGAGGCCCGAAGAACTATGCTTTCAAGGTGGCAGTCAGAGGTGCCCTGTCAAACATAAAAGTCTGTATTAAAGTTCGTGGTATCTCAATTAATGCCTCATGTGACGAACTAGTCACTTTTGACAATTTAAAAGCGATGGTGATGGGATGCCGTGATGAAATCACGGTACCCATCCCCCATCAGATCGCTCGCCTTCCTACATGGCAGATTGTCACTCGCGCTTCTCATAAAAACTGGAAGCCTGTCAATATTAAGAGGAGGAGAGTAGACGTAGAAAACACTGTGCCACATGGCTTCAATGCCTGGGACATGGCTGAGGAGGAAGATCAGGACCTCCTCGAGGCCATGGAATTGCTGGCTGACGCCTAAGAGGTAGGCAATGCGCTGGGGAGATGCAGGCTGGCCCCACCGGCGCAGGGGAGACGCTGGTTAGGCCCCATTACTATAAAAACCCAGAGACATAGAGGTCGACTATCAGTCATAAAGATGGATCTCAGGTTCCAGCATCCATGCACTGCCCTCGTGGTAGGTGGCACAGGAAGTGGCAAAACTTTCTTTATGAATCGTCTTATTGAAAAGAGAGATGAGATGTTCAACACTACATTTGGACACATTATTTTCTATTATTCCGAGTGGCAGCCTCTGTACGATACCCTAAAAGCTAATCACAGGGTTGAATTTAGGGAAGAACTCCCTCTGCTTGAGGACCACCCAGCTGGGCAGGGTCCTAAACTCATTGTTTTTGATGATATGATGCACGAGATTAAGTCTCATCACAAAGAAATCCTGAAATTTTTTATAAAGGGTTCACATCACAGAAATCTCAGTGTATTTTTCTTAAGTCAATGTCTGTTCCCTGATGGCCTTCGCCAAATAAGTCTCAATGCTCACTGTATTGTGCTCTTTAAAACAAGTAGGGACGTGGCACAGATTAGGACCTTTTGTATGCAGGTCGATCCTCAGCATTTTCGGGCACTTCTCGAGGCCTATGAGGACGCTACGCGGGCAGGGTATACGAACATCTTGTTTGATTTTAAACCCCAACAGCTCGACCACTTACGTACTCGCACTCTTATTTTTCCTGATGAATCCGCGGTGGTTTACATCCCACGAGCAAAGTATAAAAGGGAGATGATGACCGTACTCTGAATCATTTGATGACGATGGCTCCTGCTGCAAAGACGCACAAAGCTGTGCTGCAGGTTCTTCAGTCAGCTAAGCCTAAACTTCGTAAAGCTATTCTTGAGAATTCCGATAAAGCTCTTGTATTTGCTATCTGTGAGATTTGTGACAATTTGCTGCGTGGTAATATTCCACTGAGTGATAGTAACAAAGACAAACTTAAACGACATCGGCATAAAATCAGAGAACTTGCACAAAGAGGCGAAGGGTGGACTAAGAAAAAAGAACGGCTACAAAAAGGAGGGGCATTTCTACCACTACTGCTGAGCACAATAGCTTCTGTGCTTCCTTCCCTACTCCAATGAATCACGTTAAAAAAATGATTCTTGTGCCACACGAAAGTGTGGCCAAACTAAATGATCCCACCCCACCCGCCTCTGAGACACAGCTCAGTGCCCTTGACAATGAAATGGAACTCATTATGCGTAAAAAATACGCTGATGATTCACTTAAATGGAAATTGTACAATGAGGCGCTGCAGCGTTACCTACACTTTAATAATGAGCGAAAGAAGCCCGTACGTATTTCTGTGGAAGATTTTTCTCTCGATGATACCGGGGACACTGCTCTAATTCGTCAGCAGCTCGCTGCCACCATGCCAAAGACATATAAAGCGGCTGCACTGAGAATTTACGATTATTTGAGTACGACTGGCTCACGAGTCACGTGGGACTCATCAGGCCTTGTTTCTCTGGAAGGTACACCTGTAACAAATTCCAATATCATTGATCCAATTTCAGATCTCACTCGTTCACGCAAAAATTTTGAGCCTGTGGGCGTTTCAAACTTCATTAAAACACTGTCTACACTCAACATTCCGTTGGAACTTATTCCTAACGAGAAACGTAGAGTCGCTATTATCCAAGCGCGAAACCAGGACGGTGGTGGGACTGTGGTTCCGATCCGTCGCGTGAGAAATCGCGTAACTAAAATCAAACGTCTGACAAAACCTAAACATGCCTGGCAATCTTGGGGATGTGTATCACGAGCCCGCTGACCCTGCGTCTTACGGAACGGCTTGGAAACTCTGGGATGCTACGGGTGAAAAAAAAAAAGAAAAAATTACATAGTATCTACAGGGTGAGGACGCTTACACTCTTCACAAACCTGCTAGACGCCGCTTTCCTCGTAATGTGACTTATTCAGATAATATTGACGAGAGCTGGCAGACGGATTTGACTGATTTTCAGTCTTTGAAAAAAGATAACGATGGCTTTAGCTATATTTTGTGTGTCATAGATGTTTTCTCAAAATTTGCTTGGGCTGTTCCACTGAAAGATAAGTCTGGTCCTTCTATCATTAAGGGGTTTCAGACAATTTTCAAAACGACAGATCGGCGACCTACACGCCTGTTTTCAGACATAGGAAAAGAAAACATTAACAAAACATTTCAGAAATTTTTGAAAGAGAATAACATAACCTATATTCACACCCATAATCCTGACAGTAAATGTTCGATTGTGGAGAGGTGGCAGCGCACCATTAAATCAAAATTATTTAAAAGATTCACTCATACTGAACAATACAGATATGTAGATGGACTGCTTGATAATATTGTGGATGCATACAATCACACCTATCACCGCTCTATCAAAATGCGTCCTGTAGACGTGACACCTGATCGAGTTCTGGAGGTATATAATAACCTGTATCACGGTATGAAACACACAAGTACGAAAACAAAGTTTAATGTGGGTGATTATGTCCGAATCAGTAGAGAAAAACAAGTCTTCGAAAAAGGGTACACGTGGAACTGGAGCGAGGAGATATTTAAAATCGTTCAGGTCATTCCTCATACGGTGCCGGTGTACCGGCTGGAAGATCTCGATAAGGATCCAATTGAGGGCACGTTTTATGAGATGGAACTTCAGAAGGTCACCAAGCCCGAGGCGTTCAAAATCGCATATATAGTGCGGTCCAAAGGAACAAAGGGCAAACGACAGCATCTCGTCCACTGGAGAGGTTATCCAAAAAAGAGCCGCTCCTGGATCTTCGATAAAGATCTTGTCTAAAATGAATTTTTACATGTTTCTCCCAAGTAACGCCAGTCCTAAGGTTTATCCTGACAATACAACCTGTCATTTTAAGACAGAATTGGCTCAGCGCATGGAACTCCATGGCCACTGGCAGGCCGCCCTCATTGAGTTGCACTACCCTAACACAATAGCACACATAGTCCAAGGGGACAATGACATTACTCTTGTATCAGACTCCTATATCGATACAGTCTCAGCACGTCCTGGCTCATTTAGTTCAACAAAAGATTTCCTCGTGGGCATAGGAGATGCTCTGAAAAGCTTTGGAAACAATAATGTACTGGACACACAGCCCTTCATGCTGCTCCCTGATCAGCGTATTTAATTTATGCAATTTGATGTAGATGAAAAAACTAAGGTTCATTTTTCACCTCGCCTTGCCCTTCAACTGGGGCTCGCCCATGCTGGTCCGTACCCTGCTAATGAGGAAATTTTGGGTGTAAAACCTGTGGATATAAGTCTGGGAATTCCCTCGCAAATGTTTATTTACATGGATGTACTGGAAGAACAGATCATTGACCATACACGTGCACCGCTGCTCCGCACGGTCCCCGTGGACACCAAGGCACAGTACGGCTCCATGACCGTCGTGCACTTCGATCATCCAATTTATTTCGATCTTCGGACGAAATCATTTGATACCCTGGAGATCTATATAAAAGACCACGCAGGACGTAATGTACCATTCGACTTTGGAACGTCAACCTTGTTGGTTCATTTTAAACAAGAACCATGACGCGTCAAGATCATGTTACGGAGTTTTACCTGCATCAGGCAGGTGGCGGGCAATATTATGCGGGTTCTAGTTATCAGAAAGGACACGGTATTGGTTCATGGCTCGGCGGGCTGTTCCGGACGGTCCTTCCCCTTCTCAAGAGCGGCGCGACCGCTGTGGGGAGGGAAGCGGTCCAGGCCGGCGCCCACGTCCTTGCCGATGTAGCCAGTGGCGACAATTTTGCAGACAGCGCTAAGCGACACTCGGGGGAGGCAGTTCAGAATCTAAAACGCAAGGCGGCATCCGCCATGAATGGGTCCGGTAGAGCTATAAAAAGGCCAAAGCATACGCCAGTAAATCATTCCGTCGCGAAAGCTCGCAGTAGAAGGAGCTCTACTCCCGACTATCTTACGTAATGGCTTTCATGCATAGTGCCTCCGTTGAAGCTCTCCCTACAGAGCTGAGTCTATGGCTCTCTAATGCCACACAGCTTGGGGAAGATAGTTGCCAATGGATTGTGCTCAGTCCGTTGGCTAATTTTGATTCGGCGACCACCATAGAGCTAGAGGCCCCTGGGGTGGGATATGCCTATCTCGATCCCGCGCACATGCTCCTGTACATTAAACAAAAAATCGTGAATGCCGATGGTTCAGATATTACAGCGGCCGACAACAGTGACGCTACACTTGTGAATTACGGTCTGCACGCGCAATTTTGCCAGATTGATGCTAGCATTAACGGTACAGTTATTTCTCAGTCGAGTATGACTTACCCATGGCGAGCATACATTGAGGCATTTCTAAATTATGATAAGGCTGCAAAAGATACACATCTCCAGCAGCGCATGTGGCATGAGGACACGGCCGGACACCATGACTCCTTGGATAGCAACCAGAACCTGGGGCTCGCGTGGCGCCGTTCACGCACCAAGCTGAGTCGAGAATTTGAAATGATGGGCCCACTCCACCTTGATATTTGTTATACGGATCGGCTCCTACTCAATAATTGCACTCTTCGTGTAAAACTGACACGATCTCGTGATGCATTTGCTCTCATGAGTACGAAAGGCACTGAAAAAATTAAATTTTTGGATGTTAAACTCTATGTACGGCGAGTGAACATTTCTCCCTCTGTTCTGCTTGCTCATGCCCAAGCTCTAGAAAAATCACCTGCAAAATATCCTGTTAATAGAGTAGACATAAAAACGGTCACGATAGCCCAGGGCATGCACTCTAAAACCATTGACAATCTATTCATGAATCAATTGCCCCAACGTGTTATCATTGGTTTTGTGGATAATCACGCTTATAATGGAGATTACGCCCGTAACCCTTATAATTTCCAACACTTTAATCTGAACTACCTGCAACTACATGTCGATGGTCAGGCTGTTCCATCACACCCACTGACCCCAGACTTTTCTAAAGATCTGTACATGGAGTGTTACAACACTCTCTTTAGTGGCACGGGTATACACTGGAAGGACGAGGGCAACGGGATTAGTTGGAGTGATTACCCAAAAGGGAACACACTGTTTGTGTTCGATCTCTCTCCGGACTTGTCGGCCAGTGAGCCTCACTGGAATCTGCAGAGGCAAGGCACAATGCGTCTCGATCTTCGATTTGCAGCTCCTCTCCCACAACCTATAAATTGCGTCGTGTACGCCGAGTTTCAGAATCTTATTGAAATCGATAAGGATAGGAACGTTATCGTTGACTACAGTGTATAATGGACGGCTTCACGCTAGATGCACTCATGAGGCGTGACAAACATGTCGCCCCCTTGTTTGAGGGTGTGTTTGCTGCGGACACCCTCCCCCGCAGACTGCACAAGTGTCCCGCTCTGCTCATATGCAATACAGACCCACGACCCACTTTCAAAACCCGGTACGCATTGGGTAGCTTTCTTCATTGATAAGCACGGCGTGGGTGAATACTGGGACTCCTATGGCATGCCCCCGATTGTCTCTCACCACAAAAATTTTCTAAAGAGACTCTGTAAAAAATGGACTTACAATCATACAAGTCTGCAAGCCATTGACTCTAAAGTGTGTGGTGAATATTGTCTCCTCTATTTGATTCATAGAGCGCACGGCTACACCCTCCACTCCTTTGTACATAAACTCTTCACTTCTAATCCATTGAAGAATGATGAGATAGTGCGCACCCTTTTCAAACGTATGTTTGGAAAAAAACGCGCATGTGTTATTGATCAAAGAAAAACACAAACATGTTGTGAAAGAAAAAGTTAACAAAAAAAATTAAAAAGATTTAAAGAAACTTAACAAAAAAATAAAAAAGATTAAAAAAATTAAGTTAAAAAAATTAAGTTAAAAAAAAATTTGTTACAAAAAAATTTCGTTACAAAAAAATTTCACAAAGAAAATTAACGTTACAAAAAATTTTACGTTAAAAAAAAATTACGTTACAAAAAATGTTGTTACAAAAAATTTGTTACAAATAATTTGTTACAAAAAAATTTACGTTACAAAAAAAACATGCCAAAGTTCGATGTCGGTTTCGTATAGGCCTCCACTAGGGGGGATAGGATTTTCCGTTAAAAATTCTAACGAGCGTAACAGCATGCCTCCTGGGCGCGCATGGAAATGCTGTAAAATGTCAGGAGCGGGATTCGAACCCGCGATTCGCTGATCTTAAGTCTGCTGCCTTGGACCACTCGGCCATCCTGACATCTCTGGACATACAGTGTACCGAGGGCCTCTTAAGCCAAGATGACGACTTAGGTTAGTGCCTTTCAACTTAGGTTGGGTTACACGACGTGTCGGGGTGACTCCGGGCCGCTCCGGGCTGGGGTGACTCGGGGCGGGGCGCGGGGCGGCGCGGGGCGGGGTGACTCGGGGCACGGGGGCGCGGTGCGCATAGCACTAAATTATTTCGTCATGATATTTTAGTACACTAAACTAACTATAGGCAGCGTTCGTGTCGCTGTTTGACGCGTATAAATTCAGTGGCACAACCGGACAGATTATCATTCCAGCGTGTGTGACAGTCCTGTTCACTTCGTAAGCCATGGAAGCCAAGCGCCCTGCTAGTGACAATTTCGACGAGCCTGCTGCAAAGCGCCGTCTCTTGTTTCCTGTGCAAACAACTGTACCTGATTTGTTTTATTCGAAGGGGTTGACTGAATCTTCAAGTAGTAGTCAGGCCAGGCCAGACTCTCTTGTACTCCCCAGAGAGGTCTATGCCAAGAATTTCCCCATCATCAAAAATGGGCTGAAATATTTTAAAATTGGTGTAGATCTTAATACCTTTACACCATGTGTGTCATTGGTGTCAGAGACCACAAACAAGTGCATTGGACTTACCATCACTGAGTTCAAGGACCTTGTTTCTGAAGAGACATATAACATGGTTCTTGAAAATTTTGAATCCAAAACGACAAAACCAGTTGAGCTTGGTGATGTACTAGTTAGCATCAAAGCTTATTCAACTACGAATAATGTCTGTGTTGAAAAAAAGAATATTAAAGTTTATTTTGCTATGTCATCATGGAAATTCATCCAGAGAATTAAACAGCTGATGAAGACTTATCTAGGTGATTGCGAAACTCAATGTTTCTATGGTACCTCAAATATTGTACCACTAATGACCCATGCAAAGACTTTCTGCCTACCCCTTGCTAAAAAACTAGGTAAAATGCCAGAATGTGAGCTGTTCACCACTCTTAGCAATGCATTTGATGTGCAAAGTATTTTCTTTCCTGAGCATATCAAACAAGAAATGCTAGCTTACCATCTTGAGTTCCTGAGAGACACCCTTCTTCAGGATACTTAGATCTGGTATATTGGTTTGAATAGGCCTCCCTCTAGGGGGGGATAGGATTTTCCATTAAAAATTCTAACGAGCGTATCACCAAGCCTCCTGGGCGCGCATGGAATCGGTGAAATTTCTTTTTGGAAAAAAATAATTCAAGTTTGGTTTCTCTATAAAACCCAAGATTTCTGACTTAAATCAAATTTTTTTGCTGGAATACATTCAGTTTAACATAGTCTTGGATTTTGAAAAGGATTTAGGAGTGAGAATATCATAAAAGTGTTGGCGTTCAGTCAACTCATGACTCAGGTTCTATCGACTCAACTTCGGAATCATGACATTTGAAGAAAAGTACAAGTCCAAGACTCCATATTCTTGCTTTAAATCATGGAGACTCACTTTCCCTTTGTGATTTTAATGGATATAGCCATGAGAAATGATATTTACTTTGAATTTCATGTCTTTGGAACTTGTAAAAAGATTCAAGTTGTTTTACCCAGTAAAACCTAAGATTTTTGACTTAAATAAAAAATTTTTGCTGGAATAGATTCAGTTTAACATAGTCTTGGATTTTGAAAAGGATTTAGGAGTGAGAATCCTTTAGATCTGTTTGGCGTTCAGTCCACACCATGCTCAAGATAGAATGTCACATTTTCCGTCGACCCAACTTCGGAATCATGACATTTGAAGAAAAGTACAAGTCCAAGACTCCATATTCTTGCTTTAAATCATGGAGACTCACTTTCCCTTTGTGATTTTAATGGATATAGCCATGAGAAATGATATTTACTTTGAATTTCATGCTAGATTAACTTGTAAAAAGATTCAAGTTGTTTTACCCAGTAAAACCTAAGATTTTTGACTTAAATAAAAAAATTTTGCTGGAATAGATTCAGTTTAACATAGTCTTGGATTTTGAAAAGGATTTAGGAGCGAGAATCCTTTAGATCTGTTTGGCGTTCAGTCCACACCATGCTCAAGATAGAATGTCACATTTTCCGTCGACCCAACTTCGGAATCATGACATTTGAAGAAAAGTACAAGTCCAAGACTCCATATTCTTGCTTTAAATCATGGAGACTCACTTTCCCTTTGTGATTTTAATGGATATAGCCATGAGAAATGATATTTACTTTGAATTTCATGCTAGATTAACTTGTAAAAAGATTCAAGTTGTTTTACTCAGTAAAACCCAACTTTTTCCACTTAAATCAAATTTTTTGGCTGGAATAGATTCAGTTTAACATAGTCTTGGATTTTGAAAAGGATTTAGGAGTGAGAATCCTTTAGATCTGTTTGGCGTTCAGTCAACTCATGACTCAGGTTCTATCGACTCAACTTCGGAATCATGACATTTGAAAAAAAGTACAAGTCCAAGACTCCATATTCTTGCTTTAAATCATGGAGACTCACTTTCCCTTTGTGATTTTAATGGATATAGCCATGAGAAATGATATTTACTTTGAATTTCATGTCTTTGGAACTTGTAAAAAGATTCAAGTTGTTTTACCCAGTAAAACCTAAGATTTTTGACTTAAATCAAATTTTTTTGCTGGAATAGATTCAGTTTAACATAGTCTTGGATTTTGAAAAGGATTTAGGAGTGAGAATCCTTTAGATCTGTTTGGCGTTCAGTCCACACCATGCTCAAGATAGAATGTCACATTTTCCGTCGACCCAACTTCGGAATCATGACATTTGAAGAAAAGTACAAGTCCAAGACTCCATATTCTTGCTTTAAATCATGGAGACTCACTTTCCCTTTGTGATTTTAATGGATATAGCCATGAGAAATGATATTTACTTTGAATTTCATGCTAGATAAACTTGTAAAAAGATTCAAGTTGTTTTACCCAGTAAAACCTAAGATTTTTGACTTAAATAAAAATTTTTTGCTGGAATAGATTCAGTTTAACATAGTCTTGGATTTTGAAAAGGATTTAGGAGTGAGAATCCTTTAGATCTGTTTGGCGTTCAGTCAACTCAGGACTTAGGTTCTATCGACTCAACTTCGAAAAAGGCAAGGGGCTAATAAGAACAAAAGTTAAATAAGCTAATGATTGTTTTATTTTTAAAACAAAAAAAAAACAAAAAAACAAAAAATCCTTCCAGGGGGATTCCCCCTGGCAAAAAAAAAAAACTGAAAAAAAAAACAAAGTACCCTTCCAGGGGGATCCCCCTGGCAAAAAAAAACCTGAAAAAAAAGACAAAATACACTAACGCCCGCGGCCGCGGCCCCTCTTATTGATGTGTGGATAAGTCTGTAAAAAAAGAACTGATGTCAGAAGGACATCCGAAGTTTTAAGCCAGCCACAAGGAACTGTCTAAAAAATACTCACAAACAGCGCCTTGCGCTTGGGCGCCTGGGCCTGGGCCGGTGCTGGGGCCGGTGTTGGTGCTGGGGCCGGGGCCGGGGCTGGGGCCGGGGCTGGTGGTGGGGCCGCGGCTGGTGCTGGGGCCGGGGCCGGGGCCGGGGCCGGGGCCTGGGCTGGGGCCGGGGCCGGTGCTGGTGCTGGGGCCGGGGCACGGTACCCCGGAGGGGGCACCGTCCACCCGCCAGTGCGGCTCATCAGTAGAACCAGCAGGCCCTGCATCACCCCGAGATCTCTCTGCAGCGCCGAGATTTGGCACTGCAGAGCGACCACCTGGGGTGATGAAGAGACTGGTGGTTCTGCTGATGCCACCACTGGTGGGTGGGCAGCGGGGGTGGCCACCCTCTGGGGCCGTGTGGCCTGACGTAAGCATGGCTGAAACACACGGGATCATACACGTTAGTGACATAGTGCGAGCGCACGCACACGCGCACACACACACGCGCGCACACACACACACACACACTTACATCATTTGCAGCCGTTGCTGGGGCCGGGGGCTGGGGCCGGGGCTGGTGGTGGGGCCGCGGCTGGTGCTGGGGCCGGGGCTGGGGCCGCTGCTGGTGCTGGGGCCGGGGCCGGTGCTGGGGCCGGTGTTGGTGCCGGGGCCGGGGCTGGGGCCGGGGCTGGGGCCGGGGCTGGGGCTGGGGCTGGGGCCGGGGCTGGTGCCGGGGCCGGGGCCGGGGCCGGTGCTGGGTCCTCCTCCTCTGAGGGAGGGGCCCCTGGGGAGGGACAGGGGGTGGAGGTATAGAGAGGGTCGTCGAATGACACCGACTGCAAAAAAAAAATGGGCATAAAACACGTATTAGTTTGAATCCAGCAGAGTGGTGCGCCCACTGTGCGGGCGCGCGGCACACACACACGCACACATCCCCACTCCACCCCTCCACCGTCACCATCACCCCTGGCGTCAGCATCGTTCGATCCCCGGCGTCAGCCTCGACGTCCTCGGCGTCCTGGTTCGATCCTCCCGGCGTCAGCGCACGACGTCAGTCTCGGCGTCCCGGTTCGATTCCCGTTCGCGACACCGTCATGGCGGTGCTCAGCCTCGGCGCGTCATCCACCCCGCCTCCCCTCCCCGCTACTGTTGCGTCATCGACTTCCGAGAATTGGCGCGCTCTGACGCTTACGCTGACGCGTAAGGCAGGTCAAGACACGAAGGGAATAACGCACACGTTCAAACGTTCAACACAGGCAACATACACACACAACTCATGAAAAATCATATTTACAAAGAAATCAAACTGGCGTGCAGAGAAACAGATCTCAAAAAAGATATAGTGAGAAAATCAAGGGTTAAGGCGTGCACAAGATTAAGTTTTAAATCAGTACCAAAGAACTGTGAAAGCTTTCAGCTTAGAGAAGTGCAGGCTAACACACACCATTAGAACACGACGGTTGAACTCACCCTTCGTACACGGCAGTTGAACGCACGGAGTGTAAAAAGAACGCAGCGCAAATCGAGTTCATGTTTTTCACTGACACTTTATCACTGACACTTTATCACTGTACTTACCAACTCCAGGTCCCTCCGCAGGGACCCCACGCTCATGGAGAGCTCCCATTCGCTGCTCGAGTTTGAATACGCCATTATAGCGTCCATGGCACACCTCTGCTAGGACTACACTGACGCCAGCGGCGGCGGCGGCGCGGGGGCCGGCGGGCCCTGCGGTGGTGGGGTGGGCCCGGCGGCGGTGACCCGGCGGCAAGGGTGCGTTCCACTCAAACCCAACGGTCACTTCAAGGTCGCTGGCGAGGTCGAGGATATGGCAACGTCGCTTAACACAACGGCAGACGACGCGCGCTCGGCGCGCGGCGGCGGGGCCAAGCTGCCGTCGGGTCGGCGCGAAAATGTAAAACGCTATACAGTCACGAGTTAGCACTAGGCTTATGGAAGTGCGCAGCGGGCGCGCGCCTTGCATGTCGCGACTTGCTTATGATTACCTTCTCAGTGATTGGTTATAATAAGGTGCTCTGTGATTGGTCGAATATGATCGTGTCCTCTACACTCTCGCTGATGTTTCTCACTTCTCGCGCGGGCGGCGCGGCAGGCGGGCGCTCCCTCCCGGTGCGCGGACGGGCGCTTCCCCGGGCGGCGCGGTCCCGGTGCGCGGGGAGGAGGGCTGCCCTCCTCGTCGGTCCGTGGCCACCCTGGCGGATCCAGGACCAACCTCACCTCCGGGCGGGAGACCTGTCTTTTAACACGTCCTGACCTGTCTAGCTGATCCATCGATAGATGGATGGGGGACAGCGGTGTAGATAGATGGATGGGGACACCTGTGTGGATAGATGGATGGGGACAGCGGTGTAGATAGATGGATGAAACTATGGGGTACACCTGTGTGGATAGATGGATGGCGACTATGGGGGGCAGCGGTGTAGATAGATGGATGAAACTATGGGGTACAAAGATGGCGGACTGATACTATTGGGTACACTTACTACTTGAGTTAATTATGTTAAATTAAAATTGTGCTATTATAGCGCGTTCCGCCGGCAAGGGCCCCTCCCCCCCCCCTAATTTTCTGTTGGTTTCTTTTTATTCCAGTTAACTGTTCTCCTAATAATACACCAGCATAGGTCTCTACCTTAGGTCCAAAATAAGAATTTTTTTTTCTCCTATTAATACGCCCGGTAGGGCCCGTGCTCAGCCCCAAATCTCCGATTTCTACTAGTGGTAACATATGAATACCGTACAAGTTCCCATTGCATAGTTTTAAGTTACCTTCATGTACAATTGTTTAGATCAGCAGTAGCAGCATGTTGCTTTTGAAGTGAAAGTGATACATGGTTATTGAATTATTTTTATTTTGTTATTATGAAATATGACCCTAGTGGCTGTAAGCTCTTTTATAGTGGCGTTTGCTTTTATGTGTTTTCAGTAACATGTAGTAATTTAATCTAATTTAACTTTTGCATGAGCAGATTGTTTCTATGTTCGTTGATTATTTCCTAAATGTACGCATATTTGCTAGTCCTGTGCATTGTGATGTGGTTTTAATTCTTATTTGTCTTAAGATATGAGGACTCTACATATTTTCTGGTTCTAAAGACAAGTTCTTTTAAGCAACTTTCATGTTATAAAATATAAACACCCTACAAAATAGTGCATAGTTACAACAGTTGTCTTCTTATTCAATTGGTAAGATCAGTGTGTAAGTTTGATTCTTACATGTTTACAAATCTGTATGCAGCTTATAAGCTGCTGCCAAATTGTTCATGTGTTTCTTCACTTGTTATAAAGTTGGTGAGTTTTTATAAACTATGTATCTTTAAGTACAGTTCAACATTTGAATGTTGACAACTGGATAAGTCATTTGAAATTAAAATATACTGATTAAAATTAAACTTTATGTAGAGCATTTATTTATCAATCATAACTATTTTTTTTAGCATCTAGTATCTTTTGACTAACTCATATCACAGCTGGGTAATAGAGTAATATTACTAACAATGGGACAAGTATCAGAAGAACAGAAAATTGGGACAAACTATCCACTAACTCTTCAAATTTACTGTAACCTTCAAATTATTACATTTTATTAACATGCAAATATATCCTGATATATATTTAGTGTATGAACAACAGACATCCTTATTTCCACTACGATTTAATGGTGGATTTGGTTTTGTGAGTGAGGCGCTTCATGAAGTCACCTCACCTCACTGCTATTGGCTGCAAACTCGGTCATCACGGCTGTGATAGGCTGAGGAGTAAAGTGAAGTATCTCATGAGGCACCTTGTTCACAAAACCAAATCCAGCATAAAGGTTTAAAAGAATTAACACAATCATGTCATTTTATCATATCAATCATAACTATTTTCCCTAACAATTTTCTAGCATATCTAGCTCATCAGTTCATATTGAGTTACTTTTGACTAACAAAGATCACAACTGGGTAACACAGAAATATTACTAACATTGAAACAGAATACAAACTATTAATAAAGAAAAATAAATATCTTCTAAGCTCTAATAGGAACAGTAACTACAAACATTTTCACACTTGAAACCTGTAAACACAGACTTCCAGGGAGCTCTGTAACTGTTACAAAATAGTTGTTGAAAAACAACGCTTGATGTCTGTGTTTATAGCTTTCAACTGACGATTACATTTCAATTGTTAGCTCTTCTCTCTTGGAGGTACTGCACAAGTCGACGACGAGCAGCTGCTCCTTCCGGAACGAGTTGCAGACCATTTGGAGCCGGAGCATCATCCCTCCTGAAGTCGTTTACCAGTGGGCGTGGATGCTCCAGGTACTGAGGAGCTCTTCTTGTAATGCAAATATTGTGAAGGATGGCACAAGCCGTAATGATCTTTCCAGCTTTGATTGGATTGTACCTTAACATATTGTCCTTGTGAGTACATCTAAAACAATAAAGAAGATAAATGACGTGAGAGTGAAAAAGAATAAAAATATATGCGAACAAATGAATCACATATAAACACTTGCCTCCATTTAGCTTTGTAGACTCCTATTAGTCTCTCAATGGCATTCCTGTCAGAGCAATGAACTTTATTGTATGCAGCTTCAGGTGTGTCCGGAAGTGGAGTTTCTCCTCGAGCAAAAGAGACCATGAGCCAGGGCTCCTGGACATAGCCTGAGTCACCTGTGCAAGATTAATTTCTTTAGAAAACGCACTGAAGATTTTACAATAAAAAATATAAGCTCGTATTTCAATTTTAACTTACCCAACAGCCAGCACTCCCTCTCCTGATGGAAATTGATCAGGCGCTCTCTAACTGCACTTTGCTGATAGATAAATAAATCATTTGTGGCACCTGGAAAGCGAGCATTTATGTTCATGATTTACAGATTGCGATCACCAACCTGCGGAAACCAAAGGGAAAAGTAAGTACACCCTGCTCATACAATGAGATAAGGATGAGCCGGCATGGCCCCAGTGTATAGTTTCCTTACAAACTGGACATTCAAGCAAGGAAAACGTTTCCTTCCTATAAAAGCAGCAATGTTTTCCTCAAGTTTTGGTTTCATTATGCGTATCAAGGATCCATCAATGAATCCGAGGGTTTTAGGTAGCTTGGTCCCAGCGATGGCATTCCTAAGAAAATAAATGAAGTAAAGAAGTGAGTAGCTTTTTACAATATACACATTGTTTGAAAAGAAAATGATATTAGAAACCTGTCAATGACAATTTGGGCTTCCTCTCTGGTTCGGGGAAACCGTATATATTTCCCAATGATTCTTGGATCCATAAGTAGTTCAAGAACTTCTTTCAAAGTATCAGACACTGTTTCCTGGGCACAACACACATCATATGAGTCACCCACAAGACTGTGGTATGATCCCGTTGCAAAGAAGCGAATAACACAAAGAACCTGCGGAATGAGGCAATAAATGAGTCAAATGAGCAGCGTGTTTGGTTAGAATGCATAATTGCTAAAACAAATAAATAAATAAAAAAGGCCTTGTATATCTTGATATGGAATGGTATGGCAAGCTTGCTTGACCTCCCAATAGCAAGTGGCCTCAATTCCTCGATTAGCAGGCGCATCGTGACTTGGTCCAACCTGTAGCGCCTGACAAAACTTTCTACAGTTCTATCAAACGGATTACAGCTGTCACGCACAGACCTCCTATTCACCCTCACTTGATACTTCTGGCGACGCCTTTCTTCCATATTCCGGATCTGCAAAAGTAACATCTTAAAAGAAAACTTTGACATAGGAGAAAATTGAACAACTATAAGCACCAGAAAAATATGCCATCACAGCCAAAGTTAGTACGATAAAAACAGAAAAATGGGATCCCCCAAAACCAAAATGCATCATGAATTAGAATGCTTTCGACAAAACAAGGATAATTTACTATGTATTCATAGATGTGATGGAAACCACGACACACAACCATTGGGACAGCGACAGAAACCAATCAACGACCCATGAGAGAGGAAAGTCAAGATGATGAAAACCTTGGAACCGAATAGACCACCCATGAACGTATGTCACCACAAATCACAAACTTTAGACCAACTATTCCCAAAGTGTTCTAAAAATTATACATATCTGATGTGTCTCGCAGCTGCCTTTGAAATCAGACCCACACTGAGAGCTTCAGAAACCTTTCTCAAGTTTTGAGGTTGAGGGGTCTGCTCCTCTAACTGTTAACTTTTAAACGTCAAAGATGAAAGTAACCTCATTGAAACTTCTGACATGTTTAAGTAATTCAAAATTCACGGTATATGAGCTGAGTTTAACCTCCGAATGTCACAAAATGCAAAGAACGAAAATGGTTTTCGGATAATCTTGTTATGTTGATGCAGGACAGACTATAAACACAGCAAGCAATGGATGTACTTACGGGATCAAATGCACGATTCTCAAACACAATAATGCATACACCACACGACTCAAATGTGAGGTGAGACGTGAGACAAGGCGACAATCCGTTACACGGCGCGGCGGGAGCGGGAAAACGGCAGAACGCGCACCCTAACGGTGCACGGCTCGGCGCCGTCGGTGGAGGCGGGCGAAATTTGAATTCTGCGTGCTATAACGGTAGCGGCTCAAGCACCAGGCACTCGTGAATTTTTTTAAAAAAATAATTTAGCTGTTTTCGGAAGATCTAATTCTATTTGGAACTATAAGGTTTGAGTACGTGACTTGTTGGTGAGGAACAGGGGAGGAGTGATCAGGCCGTGGCCCACGTATCAAAAACTGAGTTTATTACTGAATGGTTGAACACAGGTAGGCTCGGTCGATGGAAGCGCCATCTGCCGGCCAGTGCATACTCTACATCCACTGCGCACACAAATGTTTGTTTACAACGCGGTGAAGCAGAAAACTCTTAACCTAAACAATGTTGTATTTTTGCAAAGAAAATACTTTAAACTTACTCACAACTTCAGGTAACAAATGATTTACAATAAATAACTTACACAATTAAAAGCGAATACAAGCTCATAAATACAACAATTCTCTTGCCCCTAACTTATTAAGGAATTTCAGCGAAGAGATCTTGCCCCTAACTTATTAAGGAATTTTAGCAAGATTGTTGGCATGGATATCTTTAATTACCCCTTCTATGTTAACTTGAAATCTGGACACTCCTGACGGAGCTACAATAAAACCGTCTAAGGTAGGTTGATGCGGGAACTTTACATAAACTCTATCTCCTGGTTTAAACTTCGGAATAAATGCTGGATTCAAAAAGGAAGAAACATTAGCAGGACTACATTGAGAAAAGATAGTACGTGGTTGAAAATTCAATAACATTTGATTGGGTGATAGGCCCGTTGTTGGGGTGTTATGCTGAGTAAACAAAAATGTATTGATTCTATCAACTAATGTATCCTGTGAGTGAACAGTAACAACCTTTAATTCTTCAAACATTTTCTCAAGGGCTTTTTTTTGCAATACCTACACCTCTTTCAGCTAGACCATTGCTTAGAGGATGATAGACTGGACTATGCTTTAGAACAATGTTGAAACGAGTGAGAAAATCTCTAAATTCGATGGAGCAAAATGGTGGACCATTGTCCGAAACTAATACTGAAGGTAAGCAACCCCAAAATGAAAACAAGGAAAACAGCACTTGATTTACAGCTGAAGCTACAGTGGTCAACATAGGCTGGATGTGAATCCACTTTGAATAGCAGTCTACAAAAATGAAAAATGTAGTTTGTTTGTAACAATAAATATCTACATGTACCCTTTCAAATGGATGTTTTGCAACTGCCCAAGGAATAAACACTTTTTTGAATTGGGAACTAACTTTAACACAAGCATCACAATTACTGCAGAGATTTTCAATGTCAGAATTTAGGCTAGGCCACCAGAGGACAGCACGGGCCAACATTTTGGTTTTGTTAATACCAGGATGGCCCATGTGGAGAATAGATAAACATTCAGATTGAAGTGAAGGTGGAATAACTACTCGAGAACCATACAATAAGCATTTTTCAGATATAGACAATTGGTCTCTGATCTTATAATACACAGACAATTCTGAATGAGTTGGAAATGGATTAGAATTGGGCCAACCAAAATAAGTAAAATCATAAATTTTCTTAAGACTACACTGGAAACCCAAGGGTGTGAATGTCGCACACTTGTAGGTGTGCGAGGATTCATTCGTACACTTGGCCACTTAAACGTACGAATTTTCCTAAGATATTCACACGTTTGAGTGGCCAAGTGTACGAATGAATCCTCGTACACCTACAAGCGTGCGACGTTCGTACACTTGGATTTCCAGAGTAGGATCAGCTAGAGAAGCCTCAGAAATTCTGTCAACTGTGACAGGTGCCTTAATTAAAGGCGAGAGAAAATTTATACTGTTAGGCGCCGGCAGCCTTGAAAGTGCATCAGGGACAGACATGAGTTCTGATTTCCTGAGCTCTATTTTATAATTGTATGCTTGTCAGATTGTTGACCAATGAATAAGTCTGTGACTAGTGCGAATGGGGAGTCCCTTTTCAGGGTTAAGAATTCTTTGAATAGCGCTATTGTCGGCAGCAATTATGAATTCACGTCCCCAGAGAAACTTGTAAAACTTAGAAATTGCAAAAATTATAGCAAAGGCTTCTCTGTTGATCTGTGCATAGTTCTGTTGAGTTGGAGTGAGTGTGGCAGAAGCAAACATGATTGGTTTTTCAATTTTTTTTTTGAGTTTACAGTTATTACATGAGCCAACACTGCACCCACACCCACAGGACTTGCATCAGTAGAGATTAACAAAGGAAGACAAGGATCATAATGAACAAGGAGATCACTGGATTTTAAAAGTTGCTCACAACTAACAAAGGCTATATCACAGGTTTCATCCCAAATAAATGGAGCATTTTTACAAGTCAGGAACCTAAGAGGTTTGGCAACAGTTGAAAACATAGGCAAAAACTCACTATAAAAGTTAATGAGACCCAAAAATGATCTGAGCTGTTTTTGATCTCTAGGTTGCGGTGCATCAATTATATCTTTAAATAAACTTGCACTAGGCCTACGACCTAGTGAAGAAACATTGAAGCCCAGGAACTCTAATTCCTGAACAAACCAAAGACACTTGTCTTGCCCAAGCCTAACATTAAATTTATCTAAACGAGATAAAACTAGGTAGGTCTTAGAGACACAATCAGGTAAATCAGAACCTTTAATCAAGATATTATCTAAATAACAGATTTCACCAGCAATACCATTTAAGATTTTGTCCATTGTGGACTGAAAGATTGCTGCTGCTGAACTAACTCCGTCCTCATCATCCGCGCCATAGGCTAACGGATATAGTACGAAACTTCCAACCCGAAGCCCCCAGGTTCAAGTCCAGGTAAGGTAAAGAAACAAAACAGCAATGAGTTGGATTGTTGAGTAAAAGACATCCGGGGGAAAGGGGAAGAATGAAAACGTTTTATAATCACATCATAACACTGTTCTTAGAGGATGTGGTAAGGGAGAGTGGGGCAGTGTGTAACAGGGGTCCATAATTCAAATATGGCGCGTCCGAAACCGAATCTGAATGTGTAAATTATATCTTCTGGTTGACTTAGTTCATTTGCAATCGAGATAGCCATGGTCGAGAAGGTGTCATGGTGGTAAACGGGCGGCAAAGTTAGAATCACCCGGTTTCCAGGTAATTTTCGTACTTTTACGACATAATCTTTTTGGGTTGAGGTCTATTGGTTACAAACTACACCCAAAATATTTTTTTTTTCGAAGCATGTAGCTTTACACTTGCAAAATGGTTGTTGCCGCTAACAGAACCTCGAAGTTTCTCGTCCTATGAGGCCACTTACAAGGCAGTGTACCTTGGGGCACTGCGTAACAGACGGTAACAGAAAACTCTGGGGCAGTTTGTAACAATACGAATGATCTTAGTTGGTTATGTCAGTGACATGCATATGCTCCAACAGTCTCATTAAAGCAGTTTTGTCCGTTTTTAGTTAATATTCACAAAATATACAAAATAATTGTTATGCTTTTCCATTTTTGATTAAAAGCTTACTATTTGCAGGAAAATTCCATTAACACAAAATTAATTTTGTTGAAAAATACTACTAACAAATCAGCAGCTCCCAAAGGAAGCAAGCAGAAGCTGTTTCCTCCCTTTCTAACTGTCTTCTGATCTCAATCATCCCCTTTGTTACACACTGCCCCACTGTCGTTTCACACTGCCCCGGGGCGGGGCAGTGTGTAACAAATGCAGACCTTCATTCAACTAGCTCTAGGTCATACACAATGCGCTCAGTAATCCATTCGAGCAACTTCCAGCCTCGGTAAAGGTCCAATCTAACATTTTATCTTTATTTTCCCCAAAATGTCTGCATAGTTTGACTGAAATAACCAAATTCCAAAATCCGTTACACACTGCCCCACTCTCCCTTACGTGGTGTGAGCACGTTGAATCGACGAAAATTCGACGTGGAGCGAAGAGTCATTTCAACGTGGAAATCACGTCGACTGTCAACGTGGAATCCACGTTCCTTCCACCAAAATTTCTCTTTGCGACACATGAGAAGAACAACCGCCTACCTTCGCTACCTGAAAACATAACCGCATACCTCTACAACCCGGAAACAAAACCGCGCACCTCTGCGACCCGGAAACAAAACCGCTTAAATGACTTTTTTGCACATTTTGCGATATTGGTGTCATTCAAGAGAGAATTTTTCAGGGATCATTTTGATAATAATATCTCGAAATGTGTAAAAAAGTAATTTAAGCGGTTTTGTTTTCGGGTCGCAGAGGTGCGCGGTTTTGTTTTCGGGTCGAGGAGGTACGCGGTTTTGTTTTCAGGCAGCGGAGGTAGGCTGTTGTTCCTCTCGTGTGTCGTTTGGGGGAGGGCTTCGTCCCGAGGGGGAAATCACTTCGGGAAAGGGTGTACGAACTATTACACATTACGTTCTATTACGGCTATTTCGCCGCTATTACGGCCATTACGTAGCTATTACAGCTATTACGCCACTATTACGGCTATTACGCCGCTATTACGGCTATTACGATGCTATTACGGCTATTACGCCGCTATTACGATGCTATTACGGCTATTACGCCGCTATTACGGCTATTACAAAGCTATTACGAAGCTATCTGCTTTCATTTACAATCTTGATTGTTTTTTTTTTCTTCTTAGTTCCGGGCAGCGCTCCAATGGAATACCCTATTCCCTTAGTGAAGTACCAGCTGATTTCACATTATTCTTCTTATACTCCAGATGTTGCCATGCAAGCATGAAAGGACCAAACGACCCAGTGAGAAATCATCATTCAAAAATACATCAATTTGACCTCATAAACGAGTACTTGATGATAACATGCCCCATAATTTGATGATAATTTGACGAATTCTCATCAAAGTAAAGTGATTTTAATTGATCATTTCTCACTGGGTAAGTGGCACAAGTGAATTTGAGACACTGGTGTGCGAGGTAAGCGGAGGGCGTGCGCGTGCAGCCCTCTGCTGCACTCCGGGAATCGGGGGAGTGGTGGGGGTAATGCTGTTGTCTCTCTCGCACTGCCTGCTTTCTAATGGGTAAAAAGAAACAGAGATAGCACAATAAGCGAACACCTGCCCCGATGTCGAAGTGACAGGGCCCTGGTGCAGCTTGCAGCGGTGCCTCGAGAGCGCATTGTGTTCGATTTGTCAATCGAATCGTTACGAATCGGTTGGTAATGGCGAAGGAAGGGGCGGGAGTGGGTGGATTCGTAGCGATACAATTGCGTACTAAAGCGCCCTCCGCTGCGCTTGCGTTCGTGCGTTAAACGACGTCATCGTGACGTGGTCGCCGCCGTTGCCGCGGTAGCGACGGTAGCGCGTCCGACGTCGTAGCGACGTCCGTCCAACGTCGTAACGACGTCCGTCCGACAGACGTCGGAACGATGGACGTCATTGTTGACGTTTGACAGTAGGACGTCAAGTATGGGCATGAACTGCGGTCAAAAGAGTCTACGACAACCGCCAGGGTCGGGATTGGTCGGTCAGTCGGTCGTATTTCGACCATCACCGTCGATAGTCGATATGTGTCGGTCGGTCGAAAGCTACGTCATGAAGTCGTCGGATACGACAGTGATCCGACGTCAGAGAGACGTCCTGTTCGGTCAAAACAGGACGTTTATCCGACGTCGGTTGTCGGTCGTAGTATCATCCGTCTGTCTCAGTCAGGCTTGCCGTATTGAGCTTGAACGGTGTACTATATACGACAAACCCCGGCTGGGTGTAGCGTCAGATAGGAGTGAAGGGAAAGAAGAGACTCAAGATTTCGAGTTTTCTGGCCCAGCCACCAAGTACTTACTGTAGTGATGTGAATGTGGCGAAGGCCGTGACACGTCTGACTTGCGTGTCGCTCGCCAGCGCCGCCGAGGGCCTGGCGAGCGGCAGCCGCTAAGGGCTGCGCTAGCATTTTCGCTAGCGACGCGAGTTCCTCCCTTAGCGCGGGATTTAAACCTACTCGCTATACTGACATCTATAAGATTACGATCGTCTCGATCGAACTATGCTCAGGAGCGAATTCGCGTCTTAATAAAACATCAGTCAGATAGAATTTGGTGACTCTATTATTTTCATTAATTTTCTAAATCTGGAAATAATGTACTTGTTGGCCAGGTGGGGTGTTGTTTTTGGTTTCCCCTTTTAATATCCTACAACTTTTACAATTCTACACCTACTCTGGTTTCCCCCCGGTTCCTAAGCTAAAGATGTCCTCATCTAAGGAGATTTTGGACAGAAGAATGAAGGGCTAACAAATTTCGACGAGATTTTAGGTGATCTACCCCAAAAGCTTACAGAACTAAGATCTATACTTGAAACCCTAAAACAATTAAATCTACAACTAACTGTTACATTCTAACTAAAAATTTTTCCAACGAATTTGAACCAAAATGTGAAACTTAAGTCAAGAATTGTATTTCAAACCCTTAAAATTTATTCGGAATTTAATGATTTACTTCTGAAAAAACCCCCGTTAGCTGCTGTTTGAGTCTAATTTTGACGATTCTGTCCCGATCGGAAATAGAAAAATTTTGAAGCCGCTGAAACCGTGCTTGGTGGTCATGTCACCGGGTCCACGACGTGGACGGCGCAGGTCTAGATGCGCTGCAGGTCCCTGTTGACGGCGGACGGCGCTGGTCTGGATGCGCTGTAGGTCCCCGTCGACGGCGGACGGCGCTGGTCGGGATGCGCTCTTGGTCCCCGTCAACGGCGGACGGCGCTGGTCTCGATGCGCTGTAGCTCCCCGTCGACGGCGGACGGCGCTGGTCTCATTGCGCTGTAGGTCCCCGTCGACGGCGGACGGCGCTGGTCTCGATGCGCTCTAGGTCCCCGTCGACGGCGGACGGCGCTGGTCGGGATGCGCTCTAGGTCCCCGTCGACGGCGGACGGCGCTGGTCTCGATGCGCTCTAGGTCCCCGTCGACGGCGGACGGCGCTGGTCGGGATGCGCTCTAGGTCCCCGTCGACGGCGGACGGCGCTGGTCTCGATGCGCTCTAGGTACCCGTCGACAGCGGACAGCGCTGGTCCCGTGTGGGATGAAGGGCCACGTCGACGGCGCCGGTCTCGGTACGGTGGTCTCGGTGGGCCCGGGTGATCCCCCAACTCAGTTCAGAGGATCCCCAGGACGATGCCCGTGTTGTGTTGCGCAGCGTTGCAGTTTTTGCCAGTGCTTCTTGTCGACGCGCCTGGGCCCCGAGGTGCTGCCGCGAGATGATAATTGTCGCGCGCTGGACCGCCTGGCCGCTGCGCTTTATGCTGAATATGCAGTCTGGCCGTGGTGCGCTCAGCGGCCACTGCGACGGAGGGCAGCACCTCCTGGAGATAGACGGTGCCTGCGTTGCAGGGCGCCCCTGACTCGCACGGCCTCGGCACCGACACGTAGTACTCAGCAGCCAGCCAACAGATGAGATGAGAAGATAGTTTTTGGTGGAAAGAGGGGATTGAGAAAAGACGAAGAGAGAAGAGAGAAGAAAGAAAAAGAAGCAGACTCCATAGAGGTAAGCCCTATCCAAAAAAGAACTAATTATCTACTCTAAAACTTTATCCTAGCTTAAACTGCATATACCAATGAGAACCTAACCTAAACTAACCTAGCCGCGCGTCTGTACCGGGAAATATGCACTAGTCACATTGACGAATATGGAAAAAAAATCATTGTTAAAATTTAGTAATTTGGCGGTGGAGGCAGCGCCCGTCTCAGGGCACGGGACAGTACAGGTTCCACGTCCTCGTACTGGCTCGGACTCCGTAACGGCACTGCCTCCGGGACGGATGCCGGTGCTGGGCGGCTGCCGTTTACTTCCTGTGTCGGCTGGACGGATGGTTGAGCCATAGGCGCGTTTCGCCTTCTCCTTCGGCCACCACAAATTTGAATTTAGAATTGAGTACCAAAAACAGAGTGGTGTTGATCAAAGTTAGGAGAGTTAAAATTACTATCGTTCCGAGGAGAACCAGCTCCTCCCCGGGGAAAATTTTATAAGCTTTACCGTCTTTAGACTGAAGGTCCTGAACTTTAATTACTGGTAAGGGCGCTGGTTCAAAGAATGTCGGTGTGTGTAACTGCCATGAAGAATTTAATAAGTCCTGGTCCTCCACAAATTTAGGCGCCGTCACGAAGTCCTGGTCAATTTTTTAAATGTCTTGGTCTTTTAAAATACGGTCTAATATGCCGGACATGATATTCCTTGACTACATTCTTAGATCTACCTGAGGGCGTTCGAACTAAACGGAGCACAAAGTAGAACCGGCGAGACCTTTTCCCTACAATTTTTAATGGTCCTCGCCAAGCAATTTTCTTTTCTGGGAACGAAATTCTATCCGCTTCGTTCTTAACCTTAACTAATTGTCCAATTTTGTACTCGACTGAGATTCTGTTTTTGTCGTGATATCGCTTGTATTTTGCCTCACTCTAAAAAAAATTACAAGTTCTAGTATCAATTTTGAAACAAACTTTTGTAACCTAGAATGAGAATTCAAAAATTTGTAATCTCGAAACAAAACTTTGTAATTGTTACAAAAAACTATAATCAATGAACAAAATTTTAGAACACTGATACAAATTTTTGTAACTGTTACAAGTTTTTGTAAATGTCACAAATATTTGTAAACTGGTTCTACGTTGTCGTAATCTAGACATTATTTTTCGTAAATTTGATATAAAAATTTGCAATCTAAAATGTTACAAATTTTTTGATTCTCGCATTGCAAATGTTGTTATCCTGTTTACAAAATTTTGTCACGTTTGGTTCTGTAAAGTGCGGTCACCGAAATCCAAAGCGCAAGACAAACTAGCATTTTTCTGGTCAACTTAGAGGAAGGGCAGGGAAGAACTGCTTTAGCTGCCCAACGACGGCAAAACTCTGTCACATGGGAGATTCTGAATTTCGTGCGTGTCGCCAAGAACTGCCGCTAGGTGGCGTCACGGTCAGAGCGTCACATGCAAAACCGATTCTTTTGCATTAACATCATATTTTGACAAAATACTAACATTTAATTTTACGCTATATGTTTTATAAGACAAATCCTTTTGTGCCTGTGCAGGTTTTATGTTCAAATCGTAAACCATACGCCAGAAATAATTGGTTCAACTTGAACGCGCGCTAGGTCCCTGCTCCATCTCCTTGGTTGGGTACGGCAACGTCCTCCCCTTATAAGTATCAACAGATCAGGCAACTGCGTGTCTACGTGTTTCCGAGGAATTATAGGAGATATGTCTTCTTTGTAATTTGGAGCATAGCTCACCAATTCCAGATACTGTAAAGTATATCGTTACCTTCCGACGGAAGTGTTTCCGAGAGAGACTCATGCGCTCCTCAAATCTCTTCTAAATTAACTCAAATGACTATCTGAAAGGAGAATGCGAAAATAGTACTCATGTTGGATGTCGGCAATTGGACAGGGCCATGCTTCTCAAATCAGGAAACAAATATTTGTAAGGCAACGACACCAAAATTTGTAGCATAATGTTACAAAATTTTGTAACTAGGAAGGAAATATTTGTAACATCTCGATACAAAAATTTGTATCATATAATGTTACAAAACTTTGTAATCTGGTTACTGAAAAAACTTCCAATCAGTGTTACAAAATTTTGTACTGATTTTTTTTAGAGTGTGTGAATTTCTAATTCGAACTTTAATGTTTTTGATCAGGTTGGCATGTTTCGAAATTTTCTCCTGGATATCATCCCGTTCCTGCCCCTGGGACAACAACTGCAGTATCCCTGGAGTCGCTGGGTGATACCCGTGTAGAGCAAAAAATGGAGAAGACTGTATTGTGTTATTGTATGATACAGTGTACAGAAAGACTGATAGTTGAGGGTGAGTTTCCCACGTCTGCCCAAATTCCAAAAGTAATTGTGCCAAAATATTTTTCAAATTTTGAATTGACTTTTCAACTTGTCCATTTGCAATGTGGCGTCTGTCTAAATTGTCTCCCTTCGATTTGGAATTTGTCTAGAGCTTTCTGGAAAGTAATACTGTTAAAATATGAAGCTCCATCAGAGACAAAGCTATCTGGCACGCCATAACGAATCATGAAGTTTTCTAAACAATTTATGGCTGTTGCTGCATCCGGTACCCTTACTGGCAGTGCAAACATAAACTTTGTGTAAGAGTCGGCAATAATACAGGCATGTTGATTTTTGTTTTCTGATAAAGGGAAGGCTCCAAGCGCACACCGCAGCCGGGGGCGCGTCTGCACGCTGTTTCACCACACCGGCTGCCACGTGAGTCCAGCGCTACCCTATGGTACCAATGCCTACGGTGCCACGCCCACTGGACGTGGACTTAAGGCTAGTTACTAACGTTTTACGGCCTAACTAACCTAACCTAAATTGGCCTACCTCGAGGAGGGGAATTTAGGGAGACGGTCACAAGAAAGTAAGACTCCAGGTCGACGATAATAAAATATTGTCGGGCGACCTGACCCACGTCACCTCTGCCAAGTCAGCCCGAGGCCAAGGTACGGTCTGCAAAACATTTTCTGATTGTGGGTGATAGTAGGCAATTCCCTAAACGTGATGGAAATGGTGCGTAGATGGCTTGCGGATAAAGCGCTGACAAACCGCAATTAATTCGCAGTTAGTGCTTAAAGTGTGATCTACTGACGATTAACAGAGTAATGGCTAATAATCGACAAATGATCCGCAGACAATACGCGGCCAAACAAGGCTGCGGATTGTATGAAAATGAACCGCTGACCGTCTGCGGGCCGTCTGTAGACCCTCTGCGGATTGTATTGGCACAACAAACATCCAGCCGACAAACCACAGATGATCCACAGCAGCCTGCCGCTCTCCTCTCGGTCTGCACTAGATCTGCGGATTGCCTTAAAATCATTTGCCTATTGCAGTGGCGCTAAGAACAACCAGCAGCTGATTCGCAGACAGGGTGAGACCGTGCGCCAGGCGCGCGCCAAACCAGCGGCAAATTTAAATTAGAGCGTTCAAAAACACATGTGGGAAATGATTATTTTTCCAATTAACAGATGATCACTGAAAATTTTGGTTTATTACGTTTCATAAGAAAAAAAATTAATCAGTCTTCTTGGAAAGTAAGCATAACATAAAATAAAAAAAAGATCAGTCTTCTTTGACAGTCAGCATAATATAACATAAGACTAGAATTTCCTGACTAGAAAACAAACAAAAAAGAGCACTAGAAGCAAACACTTTAGGTACAGAATACCTTAAAATTATAAAAATTATAAAACAGAAAAAAATTTATCCTTGTAAAATGTCATTAGTTTCCCGTAAAAGACTGCCCATGGCACTCTGCCATTCAGGTGCACCCTGTTGGTCCGGGTGGGCCATCTGGCCGTGATGGCCCGGGTGGGGCTGCTGGGCCTGGTAGGCCATCTGGTCTTGGTAGGCCTGGTGGGCCATCTGGTCCTGGTGGCCTTGGTGGGCCTGCTGGGCCTGGAGGGCCATCTGGTCCAGGTGGCCTTGGTAGGGCTGCTGGGCCTGGATGGCCATCTGGTCCTGGTGGTCCTGGCGGTCCTGGTGGTTCTGGCGGTCCTGGTGGTCCTGGCGGTCCTGGTGGGGCGGCTGGGCCTGGTGGGTGTGCATCTCGGTACGCCGCACACTCAGCTCAGACTCATGGGCTCCAACTGAAAGCAAATTATAATTTAAAACAGATTAGTTCTATACCTCATTGACCCAAGATTTCGGGTCTGGTTTCGGATTTTTTTTAAATCTCGAAAATTAAAGGTATTCATGAAATATGAACCCACTCCAAATCTGGGCTCTGTAGCTCAAAAGGCTTAGGAGATATAAATGCTTAAATTTTTGAGGCCAAAATTGCGGTTTTAAAGGTGGTATAGGTATTACTCTATGAATCTGTCCAAGTAAAATCTGACTACACCATTTGAAAGAGGATAAAAAACTGATTCTAAAACACCAATTTCAAAAAGTTGGATTTGTGTTTTCTACCCTTCGATCAAAGATATCAACAAAATTTAGCATATAAGCGTAACTCTTATATCAAAAATAAATGATCTCCAACTGTCACCAAATTTTGTTTACAGCTTCTTCTAAGTTCCCTTAACATTCTCTAATTATTGTGGGAAGGTAATATTCACAATTTTTGAAAAAGGGATTTTTTAAAGTTGTGTCTGCATATTTGGTCTAATTTCACCAGAGATGTTATTCTGAAATGGTTTAAGGGGGGTCAATCCTTTTAATATTGATTTCCTGCACATTTTCAGAAATGAAATCTTTTGGACCCCTATATAGCTAAAATAGATCAATGTATTGGTTAATATTTTTTCATTATGGGTCACTGGACCAAGAAACAACATCAGACCTATAAGATTGACTCATCTTCTGGGTCTGAGAAGCACATTACCACAGACCAATTGAGTTCTTTAGTTGAAAAGTTTGCATGCAGGATTCCTTCGACAAAATTGGTGTTAAAAAGCTGCACTTAGGATTTTTAGAATCAGTATCACATGGGCTAAAAATTGTCACAGGGTTTTAGTGATATCATATATAACAAAAAAAATCAGTCAGCATTGACACTTTTTTTCTTTTTAAAGAAACCATGAATTCTTTTTAAAGAAAAATAGTGAATAATTGAAATAGGGTGGGTTGAGGGCGCATTTACATAGTACAAAAACTATGCTAAACTTGCTTCTGAACAAAGGAGAAATGTAAATTTCAAATGTTTACCTATATTTTCCCCATTGTTGCTGGCAGCTGCAGAGGGTCCTACTTCTGGAGCAGAGAGGTGAGGGTGTAGCTTTTTCCTAGCAGCAGCAGCCAGTCGCACGTTGTTGATCACACAGTTTATGGAGTTGGCCCAACCGTTAATGGGTTGGTACTTTGTGCGATGATCAATGTAAACTGTGTAAAATATGAAGAATATTAAGTCTAAATAATTTATTTAAAAGTACACATGGAAGTAGGGGATGAATCATTAATTACCAGTTATTGCTTTGAAAAGGTCTTTGGGTAGACCGACCTTTGTAGGCCCTTTGCCCTTTGCAGATATATATGGCAGACACATTACATTTTCCGGCACAAGCTCACGCAAGACCAGAGACATGTAGGTGCCTGGCCTGTGCATGTGAACTCTGTGAATTGTGGCCAAGATGTGGGTGTTGATAAAAACATCAATCCCAACTACAAGGCGGATCTGTAACCATTTTTTTTTTCAATTAAATAAATAAATAAATAAAAAAAAATTGAAACAATATTTCACACATCACGGTCTCAAAAGTTACTTACATCTGCAGTTGAACTTGCAGCAAAACAGGGGAGCCGTTCCAGGATGCCCTGCACCTGCTCGGGGCTTGGAACTGCAGGCAGAGCAGTTATCTGCTCCAGCAGCTCTGCTCTGCTGAAGGGCGGCATCCTGGTGGCAAGTGTGGTCCCTATCAAGCTACTTGAAGTCTCTGAAAAAGGAATAAAATTGAATAAAGGGACAGTGTGGGGATTGAAGAAAAAGGAACACAGGGTTACACAGCGGAAAAAATGTTGTAGTAGAGACAATAATTGAAATTAGGCACACTCGACCAAATTATTTATAAAATTAGTACAAAATAAATATATTTATAAAGACTCACCAATTGTTTCATGCAAATTCTGGTCAGCCTCGGCTTGAACCACTTCTCGCCGATAGGAAACTTTTTGACGTAGCTCGCACTCCCGACGGCAGGGTATTCCCGCTCCTGAAGTAGGGCTACCAGTCGCATCAACTCTCAACAGCTTTAATCCCCTCTCTGATCCTGAATGTTAGGAAAAGTCGTGACGTAAAACAACAATATCGCACGGAAAAATGAATCATCATCAGGGTTTTACGATGTACCGAAACACGTGAAAAGCAGGGTTAGGCTACTAGACTCCATACACGAGTGTTTGATCGGCAAAGAAAACCCACTACACGAAGTTTTAACAAAATAAAGTGAAACAGACAACATAAAAACTCACCAAGCTCCAAGATTCTGCCTTTTTTCACAGTCTCCTTAGCCCACATCACGTTAACATGCATGCCGGGCTGGAGGTTAAGAGGGCAGTCTTCGATTTTTTTCTTGTGCAATACGTCCGCACACGGGACAGGACAGTCGGTCCACAAAACAAGGGCAAACATAGTTACTCTCGGTCCTCTTGGGGGGCCAGAAGCCCGACGATTAGGGTTAGTGTTAGATGCCATCATTTTTTCTAATATCACAGCTCCTGTCAAAAAATTCATAGAAAACGATAAGGGACTTAATGTTGTTGCCAACAAGTGGGTGTCAGACAAAATTTTCATAAGCACTCGCTCGAAGGCAACATGCACACGAAAATACAAAGATCTGAAGTCCTTCTAAATTAGTACAAAACTCACCTGCTCCTGTGTAAAACGCGGCGGTTTATTTTCTTGTGCGCGCTCAGCTGGCCACCCGAAGACTAGGGAGAAAAAATCGTAGAAGTGTTGAGCACGGCGCGCGACGGCAGTGGTACGCCTGGGTGCTCCTAGGTGCTCCCGTCAACAGAGGGCTCCGCCCGGCCGGCGAAAACAGTGCGAAATTGGCGAAATACAGGGGACAGCAGAGCTAGCAGTGTAAGCGTGCCGTGTTCTGAGTGGTTCTGAGCACAAAATTCTTATTTTTAGGCTGAAATTGATCGGAATATGTCGAAGCGACGGCGAGAGGAGGAAAATGACGGTGATCCGGGCGATCAACGAGAGAGTGCTCTGGGACTTAGGTATGTCTCGTAACCTCCCAGTGTACATGTGAAATATGTTGTCGATATTTTAGTTTTGTGTGACACGATTTTCTTGTCACAGTTGGGATGAACTTTCGTTGCCGCCCCTTGAGTCGGTCATTCCGTCACTTGAGACGTGCATTCCGCCATTTGAGTCAGTGCGATCGTTAAGCCCTAGTGATCTTAGTGTTCAGCCAGTCTGTGAGTAATGATTTATGTGTTTTATGGTGTGTGTGTGTGTGATTTTATATAGTATCTAAAACTGTTGAAACTAACTATTAATACTGTACATTTCTTGCAATTGCAGTAATGCCGCAGACATTGCCTTCACCTCAGTGTATGTCATTTACTGATCCAGAAGACTTGTCTGACTCCGAGCAGTTTGATTTCAGCGTGGAAACATCCACAATTAAGGGCCCTTCTTTAAATCCAGGTACTATTTTAGGATTGTCTTACAAATTCAAAATACATATAGTATTTGTTAGTACTGTGCTTGGCTATGTTTTGAAGATACGTTTAACAGTTCAACTATTTTCAGAAAATTTTGATCAACCACTTGTTGAAACTGAACATATAGCACAGCCCTATAATGCAGCCAGGTCATCAGATGTTTGCAGTCAGATGTCCACCACTCAAATATCTTGCACCGCAGGTGTGTTGGTGTTCTATATTTTGGTGGCATAATTTAATTTTATTCTATTTTGAGTTGTCAGTGAGTTGTCAGTTTTAAATGCTTGCTCTCCTTTAGGTTTGATGAAGGACTCATTTGCTCTACCAGCTGCAACAGGGGATTTATTTTTCTCATCTCATGAGGATCTTGGGACACATCTTGAATTACATGGCGATTCTGATCAGAGTGAGTATACCCCAACCCAATTTACTCACTTCATTTTAAACTAAAGGTATCTTTATTTAAGGTTACGTTTCATTTTTATGGCAGTATCTGGACAACCATCGAGCTCAAATGAAACAACCATGTTACTAAATGACCCAGTCAGTATTGTAGAAGCATTTGTGTCAAATGAACACCTGGAATGTAAGTATTACCTTGTTTGCATTAAATTTTAATTGTGTACTATCACAAATTTTGACCTGTATGCATGAACCTTATTTTCTTTTATAGGTGATGAGTTACCATTTATTAATGTATTGGAATCGTTTTCTTTTGATGAAAACCGTCATTCTTTACAAGAGGAAGAAACACAACCTAAAACAAGTCAAGAGGAAGAAGAAGCTGCTTTATTCACTACTTCAGGCTATGTCACAGAATCATTTTTTGATGCTTTGGACGCTGAACCATTGCCTGAGGGTGACCTGCTAACTTCAGACCCTCCACTTTATGATGGAGCTTCTGTTACTGTTACTGAAGCTACAACAGCATTGTTAACTTTTATGTTAGGCTGTAAAATTAGTGGGGAAGTAATGGAACATCTGATTTCATTACTTAATTTGTTACTTCCTTCATGTCACAAACTTGTCACATCTCTTTTCTCATTCCATAAGTATTTTGAACATATCAAAACCCCGTTAAATTTTATTTACCACTGTACAATTTGTTACCAAAAATTAGAAGCCAAAGATTCGCAATGTGACAAGTGCAAAAATGAAACTAAAGTTGGATTCTATTTACATGTACCTATAATTGATCAGTTAAGATGTTTATATGCGAGGCCAGGATTTGTAGACCTATTGTCTTACCGTCACCAAAGGGTTAAGAAAGTTCCTGAAAATATTGAGGACATTTATGATGGTACTTTTTACAGAAGTTTTGAAGGGTCTCTCGGTCCACTTGATATAACATTGATGTGGAATACAGATGGCTTATCTCTCTACAAATCTAGCAACTATCAGATATGGCCTATCTACTTTACAATTAATGAGCTGCCGCCTGAACTCAGGCATAAGGAGGAAAACCTCATTTTAGGTGGGATAGCTATTGGGTATGAAAAACCCCGACCTAACTTGCTCTTGAAACCTCTTTATGAAGAATTAAAATGTTTAGAGAAGGGTGTTGATATTATTGTGTATGGTAAGGATAATCCAGATCAAGTTAAATGTTGTTTAATGTGTGGTACTGCAGATGCTCCTGCTAAAGCTTTATTTTTTAGAATAACCCAGTTTAATGGCCATTTCGGCTGTCATTGCTGTTATATAAAAGGAGAAAAATCAGACAGAACAGATCAAATTTTTGTGTACCCTTTTGAGGAAGAGTTGCGGCCAAGGTCAAAGGAGGCCTACAAAGATGATTTAAAAAATCTAAATAATGGAGTAAAAGGTCCAACTTACTTGTTCTACATGGTCTGTAATTTTTTCATGCTCTCCACAGCTATTGACTGCATGCATAATGTTTATCTTGGAATTTGTCGCCAAATTTTCACAATTTGGTTCAGTTCAGACTATTTTAAGTTAGTGTTTGGTGACAAGGCCGAGAAGAAACCATAACTGGATCTGCTGAGTACAATATTTTGTAGTTTTCAGCCTCCCCATTATTTTGATAGACCTCCCCGATCTTTAAACCATGTAAATTATTTTAAAGCATCAGAATTCAGAACCTGGCTACATAGCACTGCTTTACCTGTGTTTGAGGGGTACATGAAAGAACCATATTTTAACCACTTTAAGAAACTTGTATTTGGGGTTACTTTGTTAAATCAAGCGAGTGTCTCTCCTTATGATATTCAATTAGCACGTAATGTTTTGAAATCATTTGTTAGGGAATTTCAGGAATTGTATGGCCTAAGAAACATGTCTTACAATGTGCACTGTCTACTGCATTTAGGAGATACAGTGATATCACTTGGGCCATTGTGGGTTTCAAGCTGTTTCCAGTTTGAAAACGTGAATGGTATACTTTCAAGGTTGGTGCACGGCACTCGATATGCTGGTTGTCAGATACAGAGTAATTTAGGACTTCTTCGGAAAATACCATCTCTGATCAATACTATTCAAAATAATTCTGTCAAGTCCTTTTGTGCAACTGTAATGTCCTACCGAAGGAAACTAGTTGTTACTCTAAAGATAGCAGCTAGAACATTTTTAATTGGAAAAATAATCATTTCCCATGTGTTCAGTGATCCTAAGTACTTACAAGAACTAAGTGAAATATTTTCTGACAATCAAATGCATTTCTTTTTTAGACTAAAAAAGGATGGGTTTTTGTATGTTTCTCAGGAATATAGACGTGGTATAAGAGATTCTTCAAATGTACTATGTAAATTTTCTAACGGCACAGAAATGTTTGGGTCTGTTAAAATATTTGTAAGAATACCATCATGTGAATGTAGCAATATTTGCTGTAACCACCCCGCTATGTATTTTGCTTTGATGCAAAGATATGCTATCAGTTACCCCTTTATTGTTGATTACCCTGTTCACCCAGCAGCCAAAATTTCTTCTATTATTAAATTTGACCCAACTGATGAATATATAGCAGTAGAAATTAGTAATCTGAAATGTGTTTGTTTTAAAATGTGTGTTGGTACATCTATGTTTTTGTCTGTCCCGGTGAATTACCAGGAAATGGAATAAGAATTATACATGAGAAATTGCATAAGAAACCATTGGTTTTGTATACTCCTTTTCCCTGTAAATTTTTTTGCACGCTCTAATTTAAATTTGCCGCTGGTTTGGCGCGCGCCTGGCGCACGGTCTCACCCTGTCTGCGAATCAGCTGCTGGTTGTTCTTAGCGCCACTGCAATAGGCAAATGATTTTAAGGCAATCCGCAGATCTAGTGCAGACCGAGAGGAGAGCGGCAGGCTGCTGTGGATCATCTGTGGTTTGTCGGCTGGATGTTTGTTGTGCCAATACAATCCGCAGAGGGTCTACAGACGGCCCGCAGACGGTCAGCGGTTCATTTTCATACAATCCGCAGCCTTGTTTGGCCGCGTATTGTCTGCGGATCATTTGTCGATTATTAGCCATTACTCTGTTAATCGTCAGTAGATCACACTTTAAGCACTAACTGCGAATTAATTGCGGTTTGTCAGCGCTTTATCCGCAAGCCATCTACGCACCATTTCCATCACGTTTAGGGAATTGCCTACTATCACCCACAATCAGAAAATGTTTTGCAGACCGTACCTTGGCCTCGGGAGGGCTTGCCGTATTGAGCTTGAACGGTGTACTATATACGACAAACCCCGGCTGGGTGTAGCGTCAGATGGGAGTGAAGGGAAAGAAGAGACTCAAGATTTCGAGTTTTCTGGCCCAGCCACCAAGTACTTACTGTAGTGATGTGAATGTGCCGAAGGCCGTGACACGTCTGACTTGCGTGTCGCTCGCCAGCGCCGCCGAGGGCCTGGCGAGCGGCAGCCGCTAAGGGCTGCGCTAGCATTTTCGCTAGCGACGCGAGTTCCTCCCTGAGCTCGGGATTTAAACCTACTCGCTATACTGACAGTCTCACTAGGGTTTTTATTGATGTATGTGATTATATGTTTGTCCTTCCTTATTACAGTAGTTGTAGCTCACCCTGTGCATCAGTTGTCCTATGGTCATCCATTATTAGTGTTCATCTTCAAATTTTGGGGGTTTGACATCAGGGTTTCATGAATGTTTATGTGTAGGTGATAGGGATGAGCGAACATGTTCGCAGTCGAACGAACTCGAACGAACAGCGAACTGTTCGTGTTCGTTCGAACACGAACGCAAGGTGTTCGGATCCGAAATGTTCGTAGACTGATCGAACAAATTCTCGCCACCGAACAAAACCGACCTGGTCAATCCCTCTCTAAATTTTCGAAAATGACCGTGAGAAGCGCGCGCGGAAAATGCCGCTCTCTGATTGGTCTGTTTCGACGATGAATTGTTTAACTCTGCCGATTCCGACTGTTCTAAGCTATCTCATCGCGGGAAATGTCTTTTAAAGAGGTATTAACACGAGTAGCCCCCTTTTGGCCGACGCTTTTGGCCGCTACATTTTAGACAGAATAGGTAAACTAGGAGTACGTGCGGCAGGCACGTATTTGCTGAGCGAATTGAGAGTTAAAAGAAATCGCCGTTTTGGTAGGCAACCCACAAGTCAGTCAGTCAGTCAATTAAAGAGGGGGGGGGGATAGAGGGCAGAGGGGGAGGAGAGGGACATTCTCCTCGCGCGCCGCAATTCAAGCATTGGCATTTGCTGGCCGGCACCCGCCCTGCAGGTAGGCGCTGGCCAGGTAGCGCCGAAAGTCGAGTTGTGCCCCTCCATTTTACCCCTACCCACCTGAGATCAGGGGGTAACTATCATTTACATGTTCAGAAAGAGTGCACCTGCATCACAGGCTGAAGTCCCCCCTCCCTCCCCTTTCCCCCCCACCCCTCATTCCTTGTCCTTCTGAATTAAGTTTGCCCTCAAACCAACTCACATGAATCCATGATAAGCCAGAAATGGGTCACTTAGATTACGGATTAAAAAGACATTGCAATAAATATTGTAACAGAGGCCAGTAACTTTAATTACGATCAATAAGACATTCAAAAAGACTCGGGACCGTTAAATGATGAGGCGTATCTATTTTGAAATAAATGTCAGCTGTTAAGGATAAAATTAAAACAATTGTGCCATTTCAATGGTCATATGGCTGTATATTAGTAATAAGTATGTACTTCAATATCTTAGAAAGACTGTTTTTATCCAAACACTCCTGGCGTAACTAATATATTACAAGTACAGTCTCTCACCTAAATCCTATCCAAAGTATCACCCCTAATATTTTTGTAAGAGTCTAATTTTACTCATATAACCATGTTTTCAAATCAATTTTTCCTCTATTAATGACTTAGTGGAGTGACCTTTTTTCAATCTGAATTCTTAGGCATAACGGATCAATGAGTTAGTTTGGGTAAGCACATGATGGAGCTCAATCAGAAATCGTATCACTTGGAAATACGGAGTAGGTTAGGAACCAAAGACTACAAAATTTACCAAAGTAATACCCAAACTCATTTCTCGTTTCTTGGTAGGTTTAAGAGTAGTAAGATTTAAATACTCGAACCACACTTTAATATTTTATCTTCAGTAGAATAATGAGACACCAAATATTCAGTTTACGATTTACAAACTTTTTATTCTTTTTTATTACAAATGCCTATTGTCGTTTGTCAAAAATGGGCACACTCCCACTAAAACAATTAAATATCCACACCGCACTAAAGAAATCGTTCAGCTGGGATTAACTTGGTGGGGCAAAAACAAATCAATATGCTGGGGAACCAAGCAAGGATTCAAAACTAAATTAAATGAAATATAAGGAAATCATACTGCTGTTAGTAACTCTCACTTTGTCAGGCCATGGGGTTACCTGATTTCAATACTCAGACCATACTCTAATGTTCACCAAGGAGTTTCATAGCGTCACTGTAAACAACATTGTCTATATTATTAGGTTATGTCATTCACTCACCTAGGAAGAACACAACCAAGTTGCATCGATACTGTCTGTCATTTCAGTGGTCCGTGACGTTCATTTCATAAATCAAACGCAATAAAAAGTACTTTGAGGCACTACCCATCTCACTCCTCTTCAAGCCACAGACGTAAACAACAAATCACTCGAACCCACACTTGTACACAATGACGACACTTGAAACTTCGTGCAGCGACGTCCGCAACCTTAAAAGCTACTTCAGACTAAATTTTACGTGAAAAAGACTGTTAATTAATTAATTTCGATAGTGTAAACAGCCGAGATGTACGCCGGGCGTGCCGAGTTCCGAGTTTGCCTTTGGATGAGAATGGCGCACGCGAAGTAGTTCCCGCGCAGCCGCTAGGTGGCGCTATCTCTCCATGTCTTTAAAGTACTCTCCCTGCTAACCTTCCAGAATTGAATTTCAAATTAAACTTTTAAATATTTCAAACTCCTTTAATTTGGACAGCTTGGATGAATATTAAAGCGCTGAAATTAGTAGATTGCGGAACACTACCGCTTTTTACGATTTCTTCTGCACTTTAAGAGGAGAAGTGGCTAGAATGCACAGACAGACAGACAGACAGACAGACAGACAGACAGACAGACTCACGACCGACTACACTCCTGGTCCCATGCACGGGATAGCTTCGCTTCGCTCAGCGAAAAATATTAATTGTTCGTGTTCGTTCGAATATGAACAGTAGTTTGTTCAGTTCGGTTCGTTCGAAGAAAAAACTGGTTGTTCGTGTTCGTGTTCGTTCGAAGAATTTCAGACCAATTTTGTTCGAGTTCGTTTAAATTCGAACTGGCCTGTTCGCTCATCTCTAGTAGGTGAAAATGGATTTTAGAATTTGAATGTCATCTAATGGGCATGTTGTGTTTTTTCAGTGAACATATTCAAGACAGGGAAACATCTGACATCTGCCTGGACTGATTTATTTATCTATTAATTATTTTTTACTATTCTATTTAATTATTTGTTTGGTGTAACTTAACTTAGAGATTCGTGGATTCATTAAAATTAGCATCACTATTCATTTCTAGTTTTTGAACCTTACTGACCCTTCTAACATACATACTCTTTAGCTTTAGAATTAAAAAACTTATCACAGGATTAGAACTTCCACTACTTAAGCATCCATTTTGACTTTGGTATGAAATTGTTATAATCTGTTTTGTTTTGTAAATATGATGTCTGCATGTAGATTTACTTATTTATTATAATTTTTGTTAGTGTACCAGAAGTAATACCTCTCGAGGCCAGTATAGATGCAGCATGGCCAAAACGGTCCTCTGGTCGAGCCTAAAACAGTCTAGTTGGTTAGTAATTCAGACAATTCCAAAAGGAGTTCAGGCACGGACTGGGTGCTAAGGGACCGGTCGGGAATTTGCCTACGTACAGGGGCAAAGTGAGGCAAAATGCCTATATACAGGGGCATAATCCAAAAGAGGGGCCCGGATTGATACCTTTTCAGGGGGCTCGGTCGGTTTCACCGACCCACCGACCGGGCCAGTCCGTGCCGGGAACAGGCTCTTACGTCCCCATGAAAATCGTCCCGAAGACAATTCGTTCCCAGCTCTGTCGTCCCGTGTCAGAATGACCCCATCCGTGATGTCCTCATGTTTTGTCCCCAAATCATTTTTTTTTACAAATTGGCGCATGTTTTTCAACTTCAATATCACATTGCTGACAAATTTAATTTTACAATTTACAATCCAACATTCATTTCTTAATGCGGGCTTTGTAGTACACATTAGGAACAGTGTACTAAGTTGACTGTTGGGTTTGTACAGTACATTTAAATGTATGTTTATGTAATTTGAAATTTGACTTTTTCCGAACTGTGCCAAATTCTTGATACTTCTTTAAATTGAAACTGTACTGTACATCATTTGACATATTTGGTACTACTGTGTGCATTTCAATTTTTATTATAAATATTTGAATTACAGCACACACATCTGGTCAATATTCATTTCTATTAATTTTTTGGCAGCATATACGTTGTTTAGTTATCATTCCAGCTCAGAGCAAAGAGCGCTTGCGATGTAGACAACCCGCCGCGCTCGAGTGCCTCAGTTCGGGCGGGCCTCCCCTCGGGCCGGCTGGGGGCAGGCAAGGCCCGCGCCTGAGTTCCAGCCCCTCAGACTGGGCGCGGCTGGTCGCTTAATGACCGGCCCCCGGCCCGCAGGTATATGAAACTCAGGTAGCGCCTCAGTTCGAGTCGTCCCTACTAGGGATGCGAAGGCGGTAAATTACCCGGTAAACTTACGGTAAATTACGGTAAGTAACCGTAATTTACCGGAGAGCCAAAAAATCGGTAATTAACGGTAAAATTCAAATTTTATAGGTATTTTGCCTCATACACTTTCAATTCCCAATCTCAATGATAAAACAGCTTAATTAAAAACACTTTAACACATTTTCTGAAAAAGCCAACCCACTATGGGCCTGATAATGACCTACGTGAGTAGGAGTGGGAAGACGGTCGGGCGGTGACACTCTGGTTCTGCTGCAATGCTTTGCTTTAAACCTGCCGCCATCTCGTGCCAGTGCCTTCTACTGCCACGGGAGCGTTCCTTCGCACTCGAAGTGGAGGGTGAAGGAAATACCCAGTCCCGTCGTCTCAATCTCTAATGCTGTGCTCCGTTTCGACGACTTTTAGTGTGTCAAACAACATCTCCTCCCAAGCGCACTCGGCGTGGGTAGCATCTAGCTCTTCGCATCATAATTTGTGTTTTTTGTCATTTTGTGATTGATTCTCTGATCTGATACCAGTAAAAAAACTTCTCTTAAACTTTCAATAGATTTCATCATTAGTATTACACAAAAAACCTATGTTTCCTACTTCGTTTCAACAAAATCACAAAAATATAGCACATATAATTAAAAAATGAATTTTACCGTTTTTTACCAAAATTACCGGTAATTTACGGTAATTTACCGTTTTTTACGTAATTTTGAAAATTACCGGTAATTTTGCATCCCTAGTCCCTACTCGGGACATTACAATTTTGAGCAAAATACCCGAGGACGAAAGAGGTGGGGACGAATTGTCATAGGGACGAAAAAATAGGGGACGATTTGCCATGGATCCGTGCCTGAAGGAGTTCTAAGTATTTCTTCAGAATTTCAGTTCAGTATTTCGATGTCTAATTGATGTTTAATTAAAGGATACACAGCACTCATTGGCCATGAGTCAGGCTTGGTGATGTCGAGAACATCTAGGTCAAAACATTGCGACAGGTGTGAGCGAGGCCATGATAAATCTGACCATGACTGTAGGGAAAACTGGAGTGGAAGCTCGAAAGCCATGGAGCCTGACATGGCTGTTGAAGTTGTAGCCAAAAATAAATTGCTGACGTCACAAAACTGCAACATTGGGGTCATTATAGGAGATGACGATGCCAGCTATGTTTATGCTATCCAGAGAAAGAGAGAGTGCCTACCCGGTAGAAAAGTGGTCTGACATTTCCCACATCAAGAGGAATCTATCTAATACACTATATGCCCTGAAACTGACTGATCAAACAATGATATATATCAAGAAGAATTTTGCATGTTTGCTTGAGCAAAATAGAAACAATGTTGAGGCTACAGAAGATGCCCCTGAAAATTTAGTTCCTCACATTTTTGGAGACCACACAAGTTGCTCTAATATTGGATCAGGGGTCTGGTGCAGATATAGTGAAGATCCTGTCAACTATAAACACAGTGGACTCCCGCATGGCAAGCCTCTTTCTAATCCCACCCCCAAAGCTACACTCTCAAAAACCATGGAGCGATATGCAAAGGCTGCCAAAAAAATTGCTCCTGGAGGTTCCAGCCAGGCGAATGAAAGTTTTAATAATATAGTATGCACAAAAGCCCCTAAATATAAGTATTATGGAGGGTCGGAATCCTTTGACTTTCGCCTGGCTAGTGCTGTACTGCAAAAAAATGAGGGAACCAAGTATGTTTCTGGGACTATGCATAAACTGAGTCTATCCCCTGGATCAGAGTCAGCCAAAGTCAGGGAGATGAAAGATCATAAGCGCAGCAGCCGGGCTACTCTTCAGAAAAGCAAAGAAATTAAAAAAAGAAGGTCTGAACTGAAAAAGCAGAAAAGCAGTACTGTATCAGCAGCAGAAAGGAGGAAGGGAATAACTTATTCCACAGGTTGTGATGTTGAAGGCATCACAAGTTTACTTCAAAATCCAACAGGTGTGTTTTGTGAGGGTAGTCAAATTATTTGACAATGATCTATTTACCATTTTTTAAATTCTCTATCCAAATGCACTTCCTTTAAAGTTGCCGCCACTCCTGTGCCACAAGGTCCTAGGGACAAAAAACTGGTTGTATTTTTAGGCCCCCGTTAGGGGAGCCTATTGCTTTCGCCAGAAAGTTTTTTTTTATTTTTTAGTCTTGACGATGGCCCCTTATGGACGCAGCCGATCGTGCCGAGCCGATTCCTACAAAATTTCAATGAAAAATACTACGAAAAATGTGCAAATTTTGGATGCAGGTCTGATGGCAAACTCGTCCAGTTTTGCATAAAAGAAGTTTGCATCGTCAGTTTCTATGGTAATTGCGAGCCGAGCACCCTGTGCCGAGCCAAAATTGACACCCTCCAAAATGCTCTGGCCAATAGAGATGTTTCGCGCGAAAATCCAACCAATAGAAACGGTCGCCTGATGCTTTGAACCTCGATACCCAAAAGTTTCAACGCAAGGAGTGGTCACGATAGAATCGTTGCAGATTCACACCATGTAAAAGGGTTCACCACCAGGAGACTTTCAAACGTGACCACTAGCTAGCCGCCGCGGCTCCTGATTGTTGGCTGGGACTGTAATTTCGCCGTGGGCGGGGCTTGTGACAATACCGCCAACCTCAGAGTGAATCCCCAGTTCATGTTTTCACTGAGAGATACAAATAGGTCAGCGCTTGTGTTCCGTGTCAATGCGTGGAGGCTTGCACCGTTGTTTACTAAAGGCCTGCAACATCATTTTACTTCGTTACTAAATCTAAAACTAGCAAAATATATTTTGTGTTGGTTTGAGTGGACACCAAGCCGGCGTTGTTTATAGCTAGCCCGCTCGGCGCCATGTTTGTGTTGGAAATGTGAAGCGGATAAAATTCACGATTTGGGCTCTCACTGAGAGATTTGACCTAATATTTTTAATTTCTATTTCATTTAATGGTAAGTGTGTGGCAAATGTGAAACTAGAACCCTTTAATTCTTGGTTGGTGGTTCGATTTAGTGGTTGCCAAGCGCGTTGTTGACAGCTGGCCCGCCCGGCGCCATGTTTGTGTTGGAAATGTGAGACGGATAAAATTCACGATTTGCCTTTGTGTCTGCCTCTGTGTTCCTTGTGAATGTGTAGTGGCTTCCATAACTGTGTGTGCTAAAGGCCTGCAACATAACTTAGGGTCGTCACCGAATTAAAAGCTTGCCAAATAAATTCTAGGTTGGTTTGAGGGGGGCGGCCGGGAGTCGCCGTGTCGCTGGCCCCGCGCCGGCCCTCTCCAACCATGTCCGCCACGGCCGGGGGCTGAGGCTCTCACCTCGCGACTTTAAATCATTGTATAAAGTTTTCAAAACGTTGACAAGTCGAACTGAATACGTAAATATTGTTTCTGCGCCAGCAGAAAACGTTTTGGTAAGTTTGAATTCAATCTGGTGAACATAACTCTTGAAATGGTGTGTATTTACGTCAATAATTTTACGAATCCAATTTTTTACCTACTGATTAAACCTCCTTGAAACTTTGGGGAACGATTTCCGCATGCCTAAAACTGCCTCTTTCACATTTATTTCGGCTAACATATATTGTTCAGCTAAACTAAATAGTCGCTGGTGCGTTAGTGGAGGTCCCAGCCTAGAACCATAAAAGCGACAGGACTGGGCACTCACACCTCAAACGCACCTCGTTCTGTCGAAGGCGGCGGCGCCTCCCCGAGCCGGGCCACCGGCCTTCTTTTGTTGAGTAGAGGTCCCAGCCTAGAACCCAGAAACGACAGGACTGGGCACTCACACCTCAAACGCGCTCCGTCCTGTCGAGGGCGGCGGCGCCTCCCCCAGCTGGCTGCGGATTGTCGAGCCTACGTTTGCCCTGCAGCCAGGAGTGCCAGCGCGCCAGCGCGCAAAGCCGAATCGGCATTGTCGCAGCTCGGGTGCTCGGGCGCTCGGCCCCTCTGCCCCTCTGCGTGGCGCGCAGGGGACGAATGAGGACCGTGGTATATTCAGTTACTTAGTCAAAAAAGAAGAAAAAATAAAATAATAGCTCAATTTTTGGGACTTCTGTTTAGCGGATAAAATCATTAAATTCGTGATGTGATTCTCGCAAATAGTTCTGACTTAAGTTTTTTCTCATTCTGTGGCTAGTTTTAAAACCTAGGGGGCCGTTTAACGCGTTAGCGTTAGAATTTTTTGACATTGAAGCTACTTCAAGAAGTGAAGTTAGAGCTGAAATGATTCAGGTAATATAAGTGTTTAAAAGATTGTTACCTTTTCTTATTCTTTCTTAATTAATTTTTATTCCTATCAGATTGCTGCAAAATTTGGGGAGAAAGAATTCTCAGTCTTTATTCCACCCTCGAAAAAAAAATTTCCATCTGCTGTCTCTGATCTAACTGGCATCTTTCTTGAAGGTGGAGAGGTGTTTTATAAAAACAGTGCAGTTGTAGCAGTTCCTGCCAGGCCAGCTCTTTCTCAATTTATAGACTTCCTGTCAAAGTTAGAGGCGGATATAATTTTGGTTGCACACAATGGCATGAGGTAAATCTGAAAAAATAATTACCCAGAAATGTAAGAATGTAATTTGCCGTATAATATCACATCAATTTTATTTGCAGCTATGATTTTCCAATACTATTTAGGGATTTAAAATCCATGAATCTTGTGAATGAATTCACTTACCCTGTAAAGTATTTAGTAGATGCCATTGATGTATTGAAGAGGCAACTCCCACACAGGGTAAAGGCGAAACAGTCCTTCAAACAAACGGAGTTAGCAGAGCACTTCAACTTGTCTACAGAGGATGCACACAACGCCTTGCAGGATGTCAAAATTCTTCACAATATTTTAATGTCTGCAAAAGTAGACTTAGTTCATGATATGCAGAAGCGCAAGATCACATCAGTTAGTGTTTTTCTGAAAAATGGAGAGAGGCTAGCCATGGCACCATTATACAAAGAATCACTACAATGCCTTCATCCAGCTGTCACTCCCACCATGATCAGTAAGCTTGCACAAAGTGGCATATCATTAGAGGTGCTGAAAGAAGCCTACAGTAAGGGAACAGGCTGACTCGTACTACGGTTATTTGCACCGCCGATTCGTCCTCAACAATTCGTCCCATACTCGTCCCCAGACTTTTCGTCCTCGGTTACTTTGTCCCTAGTTAATTAGTACTAAGAGAACTTGTAACATTTTAATTATTCGATGCAGATGTTCACACTAAATGTAAATGTACTATTTTGTGAATTCAAATGCACAGAACTACACATTCCAAATTCTGCACAAATTCGTACATAGTTTTGCATGAATTTATTCGTAATTCTGCACAAATTTGTACAAAAAACGATTTGCAGAAATCTTCGTGCTCAATTATGTACTATTTATGCATAATTATGCACAAACTTGTACATAACTGTGCATGTGTAGTTCAGTGCATAAATGTGCACAAAAAATCTATATAAACATTTAGTGTGTTGTGGCCGCATGCCCGGGTGAAGTCCACGACGCGATCCTCCCAAGGAGCGGCCAACTCATGTATTTCTGTGTGCACTTGCCTTGTATTTCTTGTATTTCTAATGTATTTTTCGGTACTTTTCTCGTATTTTTGTTCAGTATTTCTATGTATTTCTGTGTATTGTAGAATATTTCCTGGTATTTTAGTGTATTTCTAGAAATACACAGGTATTTCTGTGTACACGTTTTTTTCGACCTGGCCGCCCCTCGGATCCTCCTCCTTGTAGCTATCGTAGCGTGCTGCCAGGTTCTGCAGGCGTTCATTGATACGGCGATACTCCTGCCTCCGCCACTGCCGGATGGTTTTCCCTGCATCCAGCTCAGCCATCATCACCTGGACGAAATCCAAAAGAACACTCTTGAAAGCTTACGGTGAATTTCACTGTAGGTTACGGTGGACTTGGCATCACCGTAACTTACGGTGGATTTCTCCGTAGGCTACGGTGACATTCACCGTAAGCTACGGTGAATGTCGCTGTAGCTTACGGTGAATCAGGGGGAATGACCGTAATTTACGGTGACATTCACAGTAGCTTACGGTGAAAATTCACCGTAAGTTACGGTGATGCCAAGGTCACCGTAGCTTACAGTGAAATTCACCGTAAGCTTTAAAGAGTGAAATTCCAATTGTTTAATTTGTGGTAGAAACGGTCTGAAAAAATAGTAGCATTTAAGTGTTTCTAACCTGAAAGCGGTTGTGCCACGCCTCGGTTGTGTTGTTCGTCCTGGGCTCGTTGTGGCGTGCAGATAGGTGTTGATTCCACAGGTCGGGAGGGTAGCGGGGCGCCGTGCGTCGTATATCTAGTTTTGAGCAATACCCAATGGATGGGACCATCATGATGGGACGAATGGGGATGAAAAATGGGACAAATAAGGTACAAATTTTTAAAACCGAGGACGAAGTATCTTCGGACGAGTAAAACCAGGGCAAAAACTCTGAGGACAAATGGACGGAGTACGAGTCCTTAGGGGGACGAGTTATGGGGGGACGAATGGCCATGGAGCCCTACAGTAAGGGTGAAAAGGCTTTTAGGCTTTTATTGGGTGAAGACGTTGATGGTAAGCCTAGAGTGACAACACATGAAAAGACCGTAAAAGGTATTCTTACAACAAGTTCCAAACAATTGAGAGCATAAGATGTTACTTCATTTTATCTAAATTGACTTGTTAATATTTTTATGGAATGTTTGTTCTTAGACTTATTTGTACTTGCAATCTAGTTTAATGTTAACTGACATTTCGAATGTTCTCTTTCAAATGAATTATGATGCAATTATAAAACAAAATACAGAGTATATTTTGGTTACTACAATTGTTAAATTATTATTTATCTGCAAGCTGCCAAAGGGTACTCGGTCTAACCTCAAATCAGCTACCTGCCAGCCAGGATAGCCACGGGTAACCTCGCAGTCTGATGACACTGTCAGTCTGGAATTCTAGTGAATAGCTGTTTTGAACTTTTTAGACGTTTAGAACTTCATAATTACAACTGACAGTGTCTGGAGCTGGCATAGTAGAGAGTGTTTGTATTTCAGAAGAGCCCCCACTCTCAACATTTCTTGCTGTTTATTACTTTGATACATTTTGATTGACTCAGCCTCATCGCGCACCATGTAGTTATTTTTCCCCGTGCATCGCTCTCGAGCGTTCTTTTGCAATTAACTTCAAATTGAATCAATGCTGACCGAAATAGTTCAAAACTCTATCGCTCATTATGGTTTATCTTACAAGACAACAACAACACCATCACCACAACACGACAACGACACGGCACGATTATGAAAATTTGGGAGGTACATGTACGGGCGCCATTACGTGGCGGTTCAACTTTCTCGAAGTAGGCATTTATAACTCAAAATATCTCTCTCAAATGGACGGCAAGGTGGTGTTTTCAATGGATCAATGCATTCCTAATTTAATTATGTTCCGTTTTCAACCAGTTTCCCCGTAAACTTACATTTCTTTGTGCTGAGTTTTCGAATTACGTCGTTCTTCCCCATAAGACTCCGGGTAAAATCAGGCATAATTCAATCAACGATTTCTTCCTTATATTGTCGGTAACCCCCCAAAAGGTTGTGACCAATCGATTCAGAATTATAAGAACTACCTGGGTTTTAAATTTCCCATTTTAGTTGCATTTTAATACGCCACGCTGTAACTATCTTAAACCGTTCTCTACCGAAATTTCAAGCAAACAAAAGAAGAAATGGACTGACATCCTTCACAAGATTGATGAAACTAAAAACTGTGAGAAGACATAAGATTTATCTTACAACAATTTTTTAAATGCTATTGGAATTAGTCATGATACATATATTGACACAATCAGATCAAGTTTGAAGAAGCCTCAAACATTCATCAAACGAGATCCTTGTGATATTTTTATAAGCCCATTTTCTGAGAAAATTGTTAAATTGATGAGAAGCAACTGCAACATCCAATTTGTATTAGATGCTTATTGAGCAGCATGTTACATCATAGATTACATAAACAAATGTGATCGAGGAATGAGCAATTTAATGAAAGAAGTTTTAACTGATATTCGAGAAGGAAATTACACTTTGAAGAAGTCACTACAGAAGATATCCAACACATTTCATAACAACAGTGGACTATGTATTCAAGAGGCCTGCTATAATATTCTTCAACTATCTATGTCAAGATCCAGTGAAGAATCAATTTTTATACCAACATTCCCTCCTCAAAATCGAGTTCAGTTAGTAAAAAGTACAGAAAAGCTTTCTCATCTGCCAGAACACTCAACTGATGTCTTTGAAAAAGGATTGTTACATCATTACATGAAACGACCTACTATATTAAGAAACTTAACTCTAGCTGACTTTGCTGCAAACTACACTTATGTCAGTAAAGCGTAAAAAAATACAATACCACTTAAAAATAACAGTGGTCACATAAGTAAACGTACAAAGCCAAGAGTAATAAACAAGATATTTCAAACACATCACCGATCAATCATGGACATCAAGAAAGGTTCAATGCTTTCAATGACACTGATATAGAAGAGGCGGTAAATGAAGCCCTCAATAGAGATGAAGATAATCCTGTGTTATTAGACAAGGATCAAATAACTTTTGATTTTGATGACTACCATCTACAAGATTCTTTTGTTCAATCTGATTTACAGTTTGATGAAGATGATACTCACAAATCATCAGACATGAAGTTTTCTTCACCCACAAAATTACCAGAAAACGAGTTTCTGAAACTAATAGAAAAGTTAAATCAAGAGCAGAGAGATTTTATTTCACACGTTGGAGATCATTTCAAACAAAGTGATTCACAAATACTTTATTTTCTAACTGGAGGAGCAGGAGTTGGAAAATCCTTGGTAGTTAATACCCTTTACTAAATTTTGTTTTGGACTTTTAACATCAGTAAAAATGCTGATCCAGATAAAACAAAAGTTTTATTATGTGCTCCAACCGGAAAAGCTGCCTTTAATATCAAAGGACAGACTTTACACTCGGCTTTCAGACTACCAGTAAATCAGAAGAATCTAACTCCATTATCACCATGTATCACTCAGACATTGGCCACAAAACTTGCTGAAGTAAAAGTTTTAATCATTGATGAAATATCAATGGTAGGGCAACACATTTTGAAAATGGTTGATGAAAGACTACAGCAATTATTTGGTAACAAAAGTCCTTTTGGTGGAATATCAGTTATAGCTGTCGGTGACTTCTACCAATTGAAGGCAGTCTTTGCTCAAGCTTTGTACTCACCAAAGTCAACCAATCCTTATTAAGAAGTGTTTAATAAACCTTTCTGGCACAAATTGAAGGTTTTCAAACGAACCCAGATAATGAGACAAAGCAACATGAATTTTCAAATGGCATTAAATAATCTTGCAAAGGGAAAGTTAACAACTACAGATATTGACTTATTTCGATCAAGATTATGTGACTCATTACCAAAGGAAGAAAATTTGTATGACGCAATGCATTTATTTGCAAAAAAATAATGATGTCAACGTGTTCAATAACAAAGCCATTGCCAAATTAAAAGGAAAACTCTATACAGCCAAAGCTTCTGATGTATTAAGAGGCTCTGGTTCACAACTAGCACGAAGGCAGTTACTTCACACCCTAAACAATAGTACACATCAAGATACTATGGGTATAAGTTCAGAGATACCACTTACAATAAATGGAAAATATATGAACCCATACAGTGTTGATATTCAAGACGGTCTATGCAATGGCGCAACTGGAACATTGAAACAAATAGATTTTAGAAGAAATGCAGATGGTAAGAAAAAACCTTTGAGATTATGGATTGAGTTAGATGACATTACTACTGGTCAAAATTTGAGACAAAAATATGCTGCTACATATAAAAATATGAATATTTCAAAGAATTGGACACCTATCTTACCAATTGCCTTAACAGTTAAAACAAAAAAGAACTCAAATTTGAAAGTAAACAGGAAGCAATTTCCCATCATTGTAGCTCACGCTATATCAATTCATAAAAGCCAAGGCTTAAGTTTGAAGAAGGTTGTAGTCCACATTAAATCAAGAATGAGCAGGGAACTTCTATGCGTAGCATGTTCTAGAGCTACAAGCCTCCAAGGCCTATACATTATTGGTACCTTTTTCGAGCCCAAGCCCGTTGACAAAAAAAAATCACCACTTGCAATGGAAGTTCGACGATGGAAGAAATCAAGCTTAACACCCAAATTTTCATTTCTTCACAAACCAAGCAATAGAATTAAAGTGGTGTGCCACAATGTGCAAAGCTTAAAAAAGCAAATAGAGCTGATAAGAAATGATCATGTTTTCACTTCATTTGATGTATTACTGTTTGGTGAAACATGGCATACAGCACATGATAATATACGTATAAAATCGTTTAGACAGCTCCAAAAAACAGCAGCCACATCCACACGTAAACCTCAAAGAGTTGCCATTTATGTGAAAAAAACACTTGCTTCCTCAAATTAATGAATCATCCTCAATGGCATTGAAAGCAAAACACGGACGAATTGATGCTGCATTGTTGATAATGCAAAAGCACTTAATTGTAGCGGTCTGCAGCAAACCAAATACACCTCATTATTTGTGGAAGAAGCTTTTGAAAGTATTACCTGTAACAAAAAATTTACAAACTCTAATAATGGGAGATGTCAACATTAACAGCCAAAACAAGACTCATTACAAATTATTTAAACCACTACTAAATAACTACCAACTTTCCCATGTCAACAAAAATGTTACAACAACAGTTGGTCAAACAGCAATAGATTGGATACTATCCACCAATCATGTACAACAATATGGCAAATATTGTAGTATTGTCGCTATAACCTAATCAGGTTACACCCAAAGAAGCAGAAGGCTCTCCGAGGCACGGCCACCAGTGATCACTGTTGGTAGTGACATCCCCATATGCATGCAGCCAGAACCCAACAATAGTTTTGTTTTACGATCGCCTTTGTTCTTCCTGTAGGGCTTTTTGAGAGCTGTGTAGCGAGCGAGTGAGCGCCTGGGGCGAGCGAGCGAATAGCCTGAGCGAGCGAGCGGAGAGCGAGCGAACGGGAGGCACGAGCGAGCGAATAGCCCGAGCGAGCGGGAAGCGAGCGAACGGGAGGTACGAGCGAGCGAACCCGGGAGCGAGCGAGCGGGAGAGCGAGCGAGCCGGAGAGAGAGCGAGCGGGCAGCGAGCGAACGAGGAGCAGCGAGCGAACACATTAGCGAGAGAGGAATAAATAATCCACAAAAATCAAAGATTCGAAGATTTTGAGGCACTGCACATTGCGCTCTACCGGTCGCTCGCTTCCCTATTAGTTCGCTCGCTCGCTCGCTCGCTCTCCCGCTCGCTCGGTCTCCCGCTCGCTCGCTCTCCCACTCGCTCGCTCCCCGGGTTCGCTCGCTTCCCACTCGCTCGCTCAGTCTGTTCGCTCGCTCCGTGTTCGCTAGCTAGTACGGTTCGCTCGCTCGAACTCAGCGTTCGCTCGCTCGCTTCCGTTCGCTACCCAGCTCTCCAGAAGCCCTACTGTTGTTTTGCCAATCACCCAATAAAAGGGGCGCGAGCTTTGAGCTCGTCGCCAGTCTTCCCTCAGGTGAACTACGACTCACACTGATATCGGCTCCCCACAGAACCCTCAATACAACATTGGTGGCAGCGGTGGGATAGGAGAAAAGGAAGGGCTTAGAACCGGCGCGACCTGCTAGAGTCTAACGCCCGGAATCTGCGAGACCTCTTAGTGTCAGACGCGGAAGGTTAGTAAAAGCTAGACCCTCACGAGACCTATTAGAGTCACTCGTGAGACTAGGAAAGGATCGGCGAGTCCCTCTGGTGTCACACGCTGAATTTAGGAAAACCGGTGAGACCTTAATAGCGTCACACACTGGTCATATAGGGACTGGCTCAGACTTTTTAGTGTCATGTAGCGAGGCTAAGAGGTAGACAGAGTTTGGTAGGAGAAGTAGTATGCAAAGCAGCACATCTGAGCATTCCGATTCTCCTATACAAATAAGTACAGTCGGAGCCGAAAGAAGTTCAGACACAGTAAAATGGACGCTGAAACCGACACAGACGGTCTCAGCATCAACCAGAGCAAGGCGGAGTCCGGGCACGACCAGCCTGGGCTCCAACCCGTCCAGCCAGAGGTCGCCAACGTCGTCGACGTCGGACAAGCTGCGCCCAACATGCCGCACATCTTCAATAATATACGAGCAAGAGGGCGAGGGCGTGGACGCGGCCGAGGACGTGGACGAGGACGCGGAGCAGGACGACTCATGGAATACGTCATACAGGAGCATCCTATGGCTGAGCGTCGAGGCGTCGGACGAGGAAGAGGAGGAAGGCCTCAACGAGAAAGAAGACCTCCACGACGTCTTCTTGAAGAAGGACAGGATGAGCAAGCACAACAAGTCCCGAGGCCGCTACAGGCGCCGCTGAACGAGAATCGAGTCCAGCATCCCAGAGTGCAGCATCCTGGAGCCCAGCAGCAACAGCAACAAGAAGATCAGCAGTATGCAAATCTGGACGAGGAAGATCAGTGGGAAGAAATGGACCAGGGAGAGCCACCAGAAATACCAATTAATCGGCATCCAAATCAAGTATGGATGCAGGAAGGCCGTCAGCCAGGTCATAGGAGGCCACTTCACGACTATGATGGACGCCGCCAGGAATACAATGACGGCGAGGCAGATGATGAGCAGGAAGAGAGGCAAGATCATCCTGCCACGAACCACTTCTTCGTGAAACTGCTGGAGAAGATGAACAAGCCTAAAAAGTATAATGAGGCTCCAAAGTACGACGGAGAGGCTGACTACTGACTACTCCGTGTACCAACTGCAGTTCCAAACAGTAGCGGAGGCAAATGATTGGGACGATAAAGATAAAAAGACAGCGTTAGTACAGGCGTTAACAGGAAACGCAACTGATGTTATAGCAAACCTACAGCATCAGGAGGTGCCAATAACATTTAAAAGTCTGCATGAGGCGCTTGTCAAAACTTTCAGCAAGACGGCCTCTATGTGGGAGCGGAAAAAGGATTTTAACTCTCTCACACAAGAGAAAGATCAGTCCATTTGGCAATTCGCCAGACAAGTGGAACGATTGGGACGGTCCTACCTTCGAAACATGAAGGAAGCGGACATCCAGGAAGCCTTAGTGGAGAGATTCATTAAGGGCATTGCTGACAGAAAGGCGGCAGCACGTCTGGCTTTTGCTGCCTTACCCACCCTTGATGAGGCCATGAAGACGCTAAACAGAGGTCTTAGCCTTGAAATAGACGAACTTCCGACTAAGAGAGTTCGTGTGGCAAGAGCGGAAGAGGATGGAGAAGAGACAGAGGGGAAAACCAAGCATAAAGGCGCCAAGGTCAACATGGTGTTTCCCTCTGAACCTTCCACGAGTGCCCAGCAAGACGCGGACGTCTCCACACAGCGAGGTCGCGGTCGGGGACGTGGCCGCGGCAGAGGAGGCCAAGATCGGGGCTTCAGCAGAGGCCGAGGCGGCTTCTCGGGAGGCTTCGATAACCCCGATAGAAACATGACATGTCGATATTGTGGCAGGTTAGGTCACAGAATGGCTAATAGGGTATTCCGGACAAGGCGAGCACCGGAAACGATAGGCGAGTTCTCGCTGGTCTGATCTCAGCCTTGAGGCACATCCAACTGTCAACTGTCTTCCGCCGCCACCGCCACCCTAGTGCACCATGGGTTATATCCAGCGACATACAACCTACAACCTAATGGAGGTCCCTCATTGGCCAATTCGCCCCGCGAGTCATTTGTTTTGGGCAAATTGACCAATCAGGGACCTCCAATAGGTTGTAGGTTAGGTTAGGACGAACCGTGGCGGTGGCGGCGGAAGACATTGACAAACGTGGATGAGCCTCAAGGCTGAGATCCGACCAGCGAGAACTCGCCTATCGTTTCCGGTGCTCGACTTGTCCGGAATACCCTGTTGTAGAGACATGGCTCGAGACAATCGGCAGTCCACTTGTCATAAATGTGGAAAAGTAGGACATTTTATGAAGGATTGTAAAAGTAGTAAAAATAGAGAGGACTTTCAATGCCAAACATACCACCAGATTTGTATAAAGCAACTATGCAGTGTTTTATTAAAAATGGCAATTTCGGTTTAAATAACAAAAAGCCACCTCATGTTCCTAAACCGGATGAGGAGCAGGAAAACTTGAGTCAACCTCCTATGGTACGGTGCCAATGGAGGTTGAGAGTAAAAAGACTGATAAAATAAATGATAGTCTTAATGTAAAACCACCGGTGATGTCTCCAGACAGACAAGTGTCAAAGGAAAAAGAATGTTCCTTTCAGTCTGAGAATCATCGGGAGGTTCCTGAAGTTCCTTGTTTTGTATGCACAACTGTAAATACAGCACCCATGATAGATTGTAAAATCTTGAGTGAGAATAAAAGTGGATGCACTGACACTGCAGCTGTTATCACAGTTATTCCAAGGTCTAGAGACCTCCCAGTTGCGAAACTCAAACTCAAAGGAGTTACATTACACAAAGCCAATCTGCATGGTCCAGCAATGACCGAATTCGAGATTAGTGGAAAGGTATTTAAACATAACACATATGAGGCAGATATTCATGAGAATATCTTGGGAATAGATTTCCTACACAAGTTTGGTGCGGTGATAGGCATCAAAAGGCAAGTTCTAGAGATTGGTGAAGGGCTTGACAGGGTACAAGTACCATTCACAGTGGGAGAAACAAAAACTGCCAGAATTTACACAACAGACAGGGTTGCTTGTACAATAAGAGCTGAAGGCAGCTTTAAATTAAGACCGTTTGTAGAGCGAGAAATACAGACAAAATTAATAACGGATGCGGTAACTGATGAGCCAATGAGTGAAGGAATTGGCGCCTTTGAGAGCAGTGGAAACACTCAGGGTCTTGACTTGGGTGGACAGGGCCACACCCAGAGCAGGGTGGTCTTGGAAACTGAAGTGGTGGACCAAGCAGTGTTGTCAGGCTCCAAAGGAACTAGTAAAAAGGGATCCCTAAACAAGCGCGGCCAGTTACCAGGAGAGACTAAGCTGGGATTGCTCGTTTCCAATCCAGCATTCAGAAATAAAGTTTCTAGGCTACCGCTAGGAGTGATAGCACAGTCTGGAGTCATACCCTGTCTTACTGCACCAATCTCTATAACCATGCAAAACTTAGGGGACAAATGCGTTACAGTTCCTTCCTAAGTATGCGGTGTTAGGAGAAGTTTTTATCCTACACCTGGATAAGTATGAGCAAGAGTTCAACACGAATTTTCAGGAGGAGAAAGAGAGAAGGGAAGAGGTTGATGAAGGCATGGACATGGATGAAACAGTCCAAGTCAATGTAATCAACCATGACACAACTCCGTTTTCTGAAGCAGAAATTAGCACCATTCCAAATCTTCCGGCAATTGGGAAGAATGAGCCACTTCCAAAAGACTTGCAGGATTTGGTGGAAAGTTGCAAACAGCTGTCTGAAACAGAAAAGCAGGAGTTAACTAATTTATTGCGGAAGCATCATGACGTTTTCGCAAAAGACAACACAACTTTCGGAAAGTGTCCCTGGATAAAGTTCCGAATAGACACTGGTGATCATCCACCCATAAAGCAGACAGCTAGGCCAATACCGCTCCATTATAGACAGGCAGTAATGGAAACTATCAAAAAGTATTTAGATCAGGGTGCAATTAGGCCTAGTCAGTCAGCTTGGGCTTCGCCCATTCTATGTGTTATGAAAAAGACTGGGGATGTAAGGGTATGCATTGGCTATCGTGCTCTTAATGCAGTCACTAGAGTACCAGCAATGCCAATGCCAAGGGTGCAAGATCATCTACAACACATGGGCGGAAAAAGGATGTATCATGCTTTCGATCTAGCACATGGATATCACAATCTAAAAAACCACCCAGAGGACCAGCCCAAAACAGCTATAATTCTGCCAGAGGGCTTGGGATTGTCACACAGACAATTTGAATTTACAAGACTAAGTTTTGGGCTATCAGCCGCACCAGGTGCCTTCCAGTACATAACGGATAGAGTGATCATGCCCGCAAAAGAGAAAACCCTTGAAAATGACTTCGGAGACTGTGTCAGTATACCTGGATGACATCTGTATTGGAGGAGACAATTTTCCACAAACGCTTCAGAGGCTTCAGGCCTTATTAAACAGAATAAGAGCAGCAGGATTTCTGTTGAAGGCAAAGAAGTGTGAGCTCTTCCAGGCAGAAGTCACATATCTGGGCCACAGGTTGTCTGAAAAAGGGATAAAAACAGATCAAGTTAAAATAAGCAAAATCCTTAGCTGGCCAGCACCGACCAACGTAAAAGAAGTAAGGTCATGGTTAGGGCTGGTTCAGTACTACTCCAAGTATGTTCCCCACATGGCAACCATAGCAACGCCAATATTTAAGTTGCAGAAGCATGGGCAAAGCTTTGAGTGGAGTAATGAGTGTCAAGAAGCATTTGACAAAATAAAGAGCTTACTGACTACAGCACCAATATTAGGCACACCAGACGTAACGAAAGGACCATTCACCATCACAACCACAACTGATGCTAGTTTGACAGGTCTAGGGTGTGTTCTGAGTCAGGAGCAGGATGGAAAAGATGTTACCATCGCTTACTGGTCAAAGACACTCAATCCAGCTCAAAGTTACTGCACAACACACAGGGAACTACTGGCAGTAGTAGAATCGGTTAAAGCATTTCACCTTAACCTGGCGGGGGCACCATTTATAGTGAAGTCTGATCATGCAGCATTACAATGGCTGAAAAACTTCAAAAACCCCACTGGAAAGTTGGCACGATGGTTGGAAAGACTTGCACCTTACAAGTTCCAGGTGGTGCATGTCAAGGGAAACAGCATTGGGCATGCAGATGTATTGTCAAGAAGACCTTGTGATAATTGCAAGAAATGTGACCGTCTGGAAGAAAGAGACAAAACAGTGTTAGTTTGTCACTGCAAAAAAAAAGTGCACTGTGAAGAGACATGTCCGGACTGCTTATTTGAAGAGAGGAAAGTTGCCAGAATGACGAACGAAGGACACCACTGATGTTAACTGGTCAAGAGTCATCCCTGATGGGTTGAGTCCAAAAGATATCAGGAAAGCACAGCTGCTTGATGCTGATATCATGCCCATCACGGTTGCAGTACAGGATCAGAGAAAACCAGAATTCCAAGAAATTGCACAAAATGGCCACAAAATCAGATCACTTTGGTGCCAGTTTAATTCACTGGTAATAGAGGGAGGAATCCTCTATCGCAAGTTTGAGCATCCTAGTGGAATTAAAGAAAACGAAGAATTACAACTGATTCTACCAGCCAAACTTGTGAAGCCAACGGTAAAAACATACCATGAACAACTGGGAGTTGAAAATCATTTTGGTGTATCCAAAACGTTGGCATACATAAAGAGATTCTTCTGGTGGCCTGGAATGTTTGAGGACACTTATGAAGTGATTTCCCAATGTAGAATTTGTGCCAAGTTCAAAGGACTAACTCATCAGACGAAGGTGCCACTGAAGCTGTTCCTTGAAGGAGTTCTACACGGACGCTGGCATGTGGACATCTGTGGATCTATAATTCCGAAAAGTAAAAATTTGAGTACATACTGGTCGCAGTTGAAGCCTTCTCTGGATGGCCAGTAGTGGTGCCATTGCATAAGCAAACAGCGGATGAAATGGCACAGGCACTTATCACTCATGTGTTTTCCATCTTTGGTGCGCCTCAATCCTTGTTGACAGATCAGGGAAAAGCTTTTGATTCCACACTGTTCCAAGAAATAATAAAACTTTACCAGATCAAACAGCTTAGAACAACAGCGTTTCACCCTGCAACAAACGGAAAAGCAGAGAGATGGATTAAAACACTAAAACAACATCTCATGATCCTGGTGGAGCAAGATCGAGATAATTGGCCAAAGTATTTGCCATTTATAGCACAGGCATACAGAAACTTACCTCATTCTTCACATAAGTTCTCACCATATGAGGTTATGTTCAGGGCAGCCATGAGAAGCCCTTTGGATCTGGACAGTGGATCACCACCTTAGAATGAAGAGATGCAGAAAATGTATCCCTTCTGGGTGAGAAAAACGATGCAGGACATCCATGAAGCGGTCGCACACATGAGCAAGAAGGCTGCGAAAAGAAGGAAAGCCTATTATGATAGGAATGCAACACTATCGCCATTCCTAGAGGGAGATTTGGTTTACCCGTATTACCCAGAAGAGTGAAAGGAATTTCTGCTAAACTCATAACCAGATGGGAAGGACCTTACAGGATGCATTACCAAACACAAGATACAGGGTAATCATGGGTATATTGAACAAGCAAGGGATAGAAACATGCAACATGCAAACAACAAAAACAACAAAAATAATGACTTGAGGTCTTGGGAAAGAAGTGGATCAAGGAAGGAGGTAGGAGGATAAGGGTTTCTGCAAATAAAACACCGGGGTCAGGCAAACACCAAGGACCGGATGGTTAAAAAAAAAGGAAGGGAGAGAGGAATAGTGCTTACCTAGTCTTCCATGGTGAGGTCCACGTATTCAGCTTCGGGAACAAGCCCCTCAGGGTAATTAACTCCAGGAGGAGGAATTCGCGGGATCACGGGCGTGTTCTCCTCGTCAACGGCCCGGTAGAGGCCGTCGGAGAAACCGTCATTTTGAAGCACAAGTTAAAAAAAAAAAAGAGGGGGAAAGTTAAGCAAGGAAAGTATTAAAAAAAAAAAATTAAAAAAAAAGAAGATCAAGGGAAAAAAAAATAAAACTCACATAGCAAGGGTCCAAGCAACAGTGGCAGATATAGAACCATTCTTCTGCCAGCATCAAGGAGGGGACGAATTGCTCGAATTGGATATAGGAAGGGTCCAATACGTGCCAAAAGAGGCTATTGCTAGCCGTTTGGATACATTGCAAACAAATCTGAAAAAGAAAAGGGGGACGAGTCTCAGAACAGAGGGACAAGACGCGGTCCAGGAAGTACAAAGGAACGTGTTGCGGTGAATCGGTGAAAGTCGGTGGAGTACTCACTCGTCTGAGGGTGGGGTTGCCGATTTGTGTCCCTACAAGGTGTTGAATAAGGATCCTGCTGATTTCCATGGCGCTGAGGACTAGTGGAAGTCGAAGGAGGACGAAGCACGAGCACTCGAGTTGGTGGCTGGCGGCAGACTGACGCCAAGCGACGCGGACCGACACGTTTGTCCAGGGCGTAACAATACCGCGAAGTTTGACCAATCCCGGGGCTAGAGCAGTGTTGCGTGCGCGATCACGTGATCAAAAAGGAGTGGGAGAGCCCCACGTGTTCGGGGAACGACCGGAAGGAACGAAAAGGGGTCCTCAGCAGGGACTAGCGGAAATAAGACCGCGAGTTCGAGTAATCGACTAAGCGAGTCGAGAAGTGAAGAGAAACAAAAATACAAACAACTGTGCTGCTGAAAGTAAACAATAGCATACTCACAGTGGAAAAGAGAATAATTAATTAAAATTGCAACATTCAAAAACGTCAAGACGAAGGAGAGACCACAGCAACGCAGACAAAGGAGACTCAACACAGAAACGAGGAAAACGACGCTGGATCAGATACGCGCTCCGTCAAGAATCCAAAGGCAAGTATGCATAACCTTCAAAAGGTTAAGGGCTATGAGAGGTTTAGATTTCTAAGGTGTCACGTAGATAGGATTAGTTAGCCGAGTAGGAGACACCAAGGGCTAAGAATCTTACACCCTAGGCAGCTGCTCAAATGTCAAACTTGTACTGTTCCCAGTGTTTTTGTGTGTTACAGGTTCTCTGTCACTACAGGAATATCAAGATGTCAAGATCTAATCAAAATTAAACTGGAACGGATCCCCGTGGTTGACGTCCTTGAAGGATTGAACTACTATTAAACAGGCTTAATAGTGGTCCGGAGAAGGAGTCATACTAGTGCATTGCTACATGCTAGGGGAGAAGTCAATTTCTTTTTGTTTGCACACTGAGTCAAGCTAGTAGGGTTGCGACCCGTAGGCTTGTACAAGGTGGAAGTCTACAGGATTAGTTAAGGATTTTAGTAAATTTTGCAAAATAATTTATTGGAATTGTATAACGTTAACGTTAGAGCATTGAACTTTGAATTGTAAAACTGAAATATGTAACGGAGACAAATAAGGCGGAAAAGTTAGGGAGTGATAAAAGAAGGATTTTTGTCGAGGAGAGGGGTTCTAAAAAGAGGGAATAATGTAGTATTGTCGCTATTACCTAACCAGGTTACACCCAAACAAGCAGAAGGCTCTCCGAGGCACGGCCACCAGTGATCACTGTTGGTAGCGACATCCCCATATACATGCAGCCAGAACCCAACAATAGTTTTGTTTTACGATCGCCTTTGTTCTTCCTGTTGTTTTGCCAATCACCCAATAAAAGGGGCGCGAGCTTTGAGCTAGTCGCCAGTCTTCCCTCAGGTGAACTACGACTCTCACTGATATCGGCTCCCCACAGAACCCTCAATACAACAATAAACTTCTTTCTTCAGTTATCATGATCCAATTTTGACCTGTATGTGCAATTTTATATTTCTTAAACATGACATCAATAATATATTTCTAACCTTTTTCTTTCCTTGTTACATATATCAATGAAAACAAGAGGAAAGAAAACTGACTACAAAAAATTAGCAAGAATCAAAATGGCAGAAAATAACGATAAAGGTCAACTCAATTCAACAATCAACCAACAATCAACCTTCCACATCAAACAACCAAATAATCCTAATATCTTCTGCTGATGAAGAGTTTGAAAGTCTGTTGCAATGTGCATTCAAATGTAAAAAAGAAAAGCTATCTGATGAGGTAAGTTTTAAAGATTTCTAAAAAAATATATATAAAAGAGCTATTTCTATGTCATGACATATACATTTACATTGCAGGAACTATCATCATCATCATCATCATCAGTAGAGAAGAGTAAAAAATTTCAGAGATCATTGGCACAGAAAATTGAATCAGATACTGACTGGTCTCAAGAAGAAACTTTTAAGAACACTAAACATACATCAACTGAGGATAATAATAATGTATGTGACTCCCACAAACAAAAAAACAACACTAAAGAGGTATGTACATGTATGGTAAGAAAAATATAGTACACAACAGTTATGTGATTATTAGTCATACATCTTTTACACAGAAACCTTCAACCTCCTATTCGTCAACTTTTAAAAAATTAATAGAGGAGCTGAACAGAAATTTAACCTCTTCAGATGCATCACACGTGGCAATAAGGTGAGATAATACAAATTAGGTACAGTTTAACTATAAAAGGATACACACTTCTCACATAGATAAAACCCTTTAAAAGACCAAAATTCAAACTAAAAAAGAGATAACTACCTAACTATACAAACATGAGTGGCTCAGGGGAAAAGGCTCCAGACAGGTATAAACACTTGGTTGTGTTTACTTTGTAGAGGTTTCGTAAAAGTGTCACAAACAACATCCTAATGCACAATTTTACTCTCTGGAGTGTGCACTTTGAAACTGTGCACGTACCGTCTCACACTTTTACCAAACCGCTAAAACTTGACCATGAAGGTCCCCAGGTCGCAACTGTAATTAAACAATGTTACAACTGATATTCCAGACATTGCCTGAGCCTTAACCCCTGAGTCATCAATCTCTGTGTAAAGTACATATGACCTTACTCATAAGCTGCTAAAACAAATTTTATCATACCATTAACTTCATCACACAGACAGCTCAATATTCACAATCTAGAACTCACCAAATAATCATATTGTATAATTATAATCATATACAATAATCATATTGTAAAAATTTTTCAGGATGAACCAGAGACAAAGAAATCTTTGAAGACAAAATTCAACAAGACTACCATAAAACAGGTATTTACAAATACCACTTATTAATATCCTAAAAAACACATAAGCCTGACACCCACTTACTCCTTCTCTTCTTCCCTTACTATCTTTTTCTCTTAGGATGCAACCTATCTCTCACAGAAACCTTCAACTTCTAAGAAATTACCAAAGAAGCTGAGCAGAGATTTAACTTCTTCAGATACATCAGATACATCAGATGATGACAATAAGGTGAGATAACCCTGGCGCACCTCTCCGAGTTTCAGGAACTCGGACTTTTGTTCGGCTGCCGGGATAATAGTCGGAAAATACATGGATTTCATTCGAATGAAGGGATTTTTTTACGGAGCTCGGTGGTTCGATAGGTCGGGAAAGTCTCGGAACCTGGAATCAATCCAAAGCTCGGGTATTCGATTTATCGGAGTTAATTTGGGTCTTGGAGAAACATCGGCAGTCGGGTAGTCGGAAGTCGGGATCGACTCGAAGCTCGGCGGGTGCTCGGGAAACTCGGGATTTCGGAGGGTCGAGTAAGCCACGGACCGCGGAGGTGTTCGGAAGGTTGGATATTCGAAATATCGGACTTCTTTTGGAACTCGGAGTGAGTATGGTGCTCGGCTGTTCGGAAGTCAACATTTCCTCGGAGATCGGTGGAGCTCGGGAGACTCGGTCTTTTGGCGGGTCGGGCAAGCCTCGGAAGCGGGAATGAACTCGGCATTTGGGTCCTTGGGAGTTCAAACTCACGTCGGATTCCGAATTGTCCTCGGTGTTCGGATGTTTGGGAGGCCGGACAGACCTCGGTACAGGGAATTCCCTTGGAATTTGTTCGGAGTGGATAAAATGTAGTTCGCTCCTTGTATTTTTGTCTTGTGTGTTCTTGAGAATACGTGTGGTTGAGCAGTGGAGGATCAAATTCAATACCAACAAGAAGAAATACTTGCAGTCGTATAGTTCAATCGAGAAGTGTAAATACACTTCATTTTCATATCCTTTAAAGGCTTGTGTACAAGCAGATCACAGCTCATGAAAAAGCAGATACACAAAAAAAAAGTGTCACATTAGTATAATAGTCAAATAATAAAAAGATGGAGGGCACCATAAGTGTGTGTGACAACCCAGTTACTCAATAAAATCAGTAAAAGAATAGCCTTCTCTTTGAAGTCAATAATTTTTTAGATTTTGTTAACATTACCAGGATTTTGTTGTAGATGAAAAGGAGCCATGAACCTTCTTTTATCTCGTTTCAAGTACACTTCACAAGTATGAAATAATATGTTGAATAAGTTTTAACTATTTCTAGAGTTATGATTATGTACTTACTGGTGATGTTACATTTACAATATTTCTTTTGCATAATAGCAGCCACGTAGAGAAAAATACTACATAAGGAAGGTTGAGATTTTGTTAAGTTTCTAAGGAGCCCCTGCAGGCGGTGGTAGAATGTGATTTTTTTTTTCAGACTCCTCATGGCTCTTTTTTGTTTACTGATGACAGAAGCATGTAATGACACCTAAATAACAGCAGTATAATATAATAGAGGACTGTTTCTCTGATTATTTTACATTAATAAGTTAAACCAATGGCAAGAATTGTGTAACAGACAAACTTAATCGATTTCCCTGCAATTTGCCATGGGGACAATATAAGAACGGCCCTGTGTGACAAAGTTCATAGCAGGTACCGTTAAATTTTTGGCAAGAAGAAAGTCTGCAGTGTCCACTCCTGTTAGGTGTGCTACATGGTGGGCATATGTAAGAGGAAAGTCAAAGCCATGATCAGTCCCAAACAAACCACAAAGTCTCCTCCCATAAACCTCAAACACAATTATTTTCTTGATTCTGATTATGGTTTCATTCCAAGTTTTGGCGAAGCTATTGTCAGATTTTGTATCTGGGTTGAAGGTGGTGCATCTAAATTCAATCCCACGTACGAGTACCCTTTCATATGCAGTGGAGTTGACATTCCCATACCCTTTTCCTGTCAACAAGCCAGCTTCTTCGGACCGGACAGTACCATATCAGTTGGTCTACCTAGGACTACAACATCCTCGTCGACCTCAACTGCATTAACACGGGGTGACCAAAACAACACTGAATTGACATACTTCTTGACTTCATCTGAGACAGTACACACCAGCATGCACATAGGACTTCAACATATGTTTGGTGACTATCTGATCAATTGCACCATTTGCAGCAGTGACTAGAACACCAATTGCCCCATTCCAGGATTCGAAGTTGAATGTGCTGATTGTCCATGCAGGGCCTAGCATTCTGCGGGATCTCACTACATGTTTCAACATGTGGATGTTAAATCTCATTTTGCCAGGGCCAAAATTATTCTGAAAATAGACTAAAACCCTTTCCAGATAGTTTTCAGCTGTGACAAATTTAGCTTCTAAGATGGAATCCTGAGACAATACAAACAAACTGCAAGACAGCATTGACAGATGCTCAAAGTGATGTATTGGCAACAAATTGTCCACTGTTGCAAGAACAATGAAGTATCTGATGAAATAGCCCCATTGCAATCCTTTTCACTTCTCAGTAACATTAGTACTATCCCACTTTCTTGACATTTGGGTGGATGTTTTACTTCCACTCATCCTTAGATTTATGACTCTCAAAGTACCTGCTGCATTGTTTCTCCACACAGAACTGACAAGCAAATTAAAGTAGAACTCAGCCACACCTTCATAAGAAGGGTGCAAATCATCCATTCCATTGCCTCTTGCCAAATCAAAATGTCTCAGATGCATCACTTTAGCAGCACCCTTTTGCAATTCAAATAAACCTCTCATCTCCATTGCTCTTCTGATGCTATTGTCAGGACGATCTTGAGCCACTGGGAGGCCTTCAAAAGGAAGTAAAGGGTACTTGACAGAACCTTCCAAATATACTCCACGGTTATTGCAGGTGTAACATCCATAATGACCATCGTATTGGACCTGGTTCTGGTTCATGATGATTGCTCTTGCCTTCGCATTCACACAGCAAGCTAGTGCACACTAAACCCTTGTGCACTTTTTTTGTGCATAAGCCCTGCAGGATTTTACACAACCATAGTAATGCACAATTATTCCTGCATAACTATGCTTAACTTCGTTCCTTATGCACAAATTTGTGCAGAATTATGCACAATGTGTAACATAGTTATGCATAAAATTTTGTGCATAACTATGGTTGTATAAAATTGTGCATAAGGGTTTAGTGTGTGGTATGATCTTCGTGGTTACTTCTTCAATACCATGAGGTCTCCACGTCACACCATGGTGACTAAGGCTGTTAACTTTACTCACAAATGGCATCGGGAAAGTATTCATATTAGGGTCTTCTTTGTCAATCCAGATACCTCCAAGGAAGAGGTTCCGCTGACTTAAATTAGGTGGTAATTCATTTAAACGAATAAGAAGGCCCCATACGCTAAGTGACTGGTGTTTGAATTTCCGGAAGCCATCAGAATTAAAAGTGTATGTCAAATCCCATCGGCCAATTAATCCAGTCCTTTGAAACTCTTGGTATAATTCTCCGTCCAAAATATCTTCCACCCGATCTGGTCGGTTCTTAACCCTCCATTCCCTGTACTGCAGAAGACGAGCAACACCAGGGAGCGCAAAGAAATTCTTAAATTGATTTCTTAGGCTGAGACTAATGAACCATTTAACATCTGTTAAAGGAATGTTCATTTGACAGATTGGGCATTGAACAATAGGTCCCTGTAACCATCTCAGCCTACCCAAGAAATGGTAGCAGCCTGGACCATACGCCCACTTCGTAACATCAGCCTTCTTTCTACCTATCAAAATCCAAAGAGATTTCTTTCATTCAGGCAGATACTTTGGCCTTCCAATAGATAAATTGAATCCCTTGAAATCCCTTACTAAACTGTCACATTTCCTGCCCCTGACAAACTGGGGCCGGTCAAGAGGTGGGGAGGTGGGGGGTGTCTACAGTGTACCCATAGGGTATCCAGAGGGTGACCGGGGGGGGGGGGGGGGGCAGGGGGGAATAATAGGGGTACCATAGGGGAACCACAGGGGAAGCACCAGAGCCCTGTAACGAGCGAGTCGATGCGCTCACTGCGCCGCCGCGCCGCCGCCGGGAGACGCTCGGAGCGGCTCAGCTCGTTTCGTAGTGAGCTGAGCTCGGCTCAGTTCAGCAGTCTCCTAGTGAGCACGCTGCGCTCACCTGAGCTTGTCGAGCTCGGGGCGGGGCGGGGGCGGGGGCCCGACCGGTGCGGCGGCGGCTGCTGCTGCTAGGCGAGCGAGAGAGAGAGAGAGAGAGAGAGAGAGAGAGAGAGAGAGAGAGAGAGAGAGAGAAAGAGAGAGAGAGCAGGGGACGGATCGGACAGCGAAGCGAGCGACCATGCGGTAGGAGAGGAGAGTCAGGCACGCAGACGGACGGGAGGAGGAGGAGGGGAGAGGAGGAGATGAACCGACAAGAACCCGAAGAAAAAAACCAGGAATCAGAAAAATGTTAAGAAAATGACAAATCAATCGGATTGAAAAAGTAGGAATAAAAATAAGGAAAATCAGAAAAATGGCCCCTCGCTATTACACTTCATTTTTGGCGACTGTGTCGCCTTTATTCTGCACAGACGTTCAATTTCGTGGAATAATTACCCTGCGTAATCTGTTGTGCCGTGCCGTGTCAGTGTTTTGGGTACCGTCGCCCCGTCTCCCTGGGCACAAGGATTTCCTCCCGCTCTGCCCAACCCTCGCGTTTCTCGAACGGTCGCGGTTGCATTCGTCCGCAACTACTTGTGATAGGGAACGGTAAAAGTCAAAACGTACAATCGAATTCACACACTGGAAACCCAAGTGTGTGAATGTCGCACACTTGTAGTTGTGCGAGGATTCATTCGTACACTTGGCCGCTTGAACGTGTAAATTTTCCTAGGATATTCACGCGTTTGAGTGGCCAAGTGTACGAATGAATCCTCGCACACCTACAAGTTTGCGACATTCGCACACTTGGATTACCAGAGAACTGCGTAAATGTTATTTTCATAGTCGTGCAGAGCAAGGTTTCAATATGTAGAGCACTCAGAAAACTTTCAAATATTTTTTTTGAAAAATTATAAAACAAAGAAAATAAGGTCATTAAATTAAAAAAAAAATTCTACTGCGATCTTCTGGCTCGCAAATGGTGACGTAACACCAGGTTGTCCTCCAGAGTTTGCATCTTCATGCTGGACCTCTCGTTTGTGTCCGTTCGGCCAGCATCACTCCAGATGGACTCGCACGAACTTGCTGACGCAGGAATGGCAAGAATGTCCATGGCCACCTTCGCCATTTTGGGGAAGAGAGATGTGCCCTGTAATTAAAAAAAAAAAAAAAACAATACCCGCACTGAAAAATGCCCGAAAAGAATAGGTTCGTATTGCCCACAATTTTCATTGAAGAGCTTGCATACAATTTTGAAACACATGAATACACAAACTAGTTCTTCGCAAACTTACAAACTTGCAAACTATTTCTATATACCCTATAGCCGCATGCAAGATGACTGACTCACTCACTCATCGCATTGTTCTCGGGAACGGCCCGACCGATTTTCAAGTTAGACCCCTCGTTCGATTCGTCTCGTCGACAATTGGAGAGTGAAAAAATCGCAAAAGTACACATTTCCCACTCCTTCACCCGGAAAATTCGGAAAAACCCTTTTCGGCCGTAATCGGCGACCTTTTTCACCCGTTCGCGTCACGGACGGAAGCGGGTCCGAGCGGGGAGATCGTTCGCTAGGACCGGGGCCTCCTTTTCCACCCTAGGGCATCTCTCTATCGGTTACCGTTCGGGAGAAAACCCGGAAAAACCCGTTTCCGTCGGTTCCGGAAACGTTCGGCCCTCCTTTTCACCCATTTCCGCCACAGATGGATGGGGGGTCAAAGCGAGGCGATTGTGCGCTAGGACCAGAGCTTGATTTTCCCGAAGAGCTCATCTTTCCATCTGGTACCGTTTAGGAGATATCGAGGAAAAACCGAAACCCGGTATCGGGGTTTTGACAAAACCCGTCCTCTTTTCCGAACCGCTCGACCGATTTTCAATTTCGAAACGTCGTTTATTCCGTCTCGTCCACGGCTTTCTCCTGCCGAAGAGCGCACCTTCCTATCTGGTCCCGTTTGGAAAATAGGAAGGAAAAACCAAAATTCGAACCCGCGGCTGTTTACAAAACCCGTCCTCTTTTCCGAACCGCGTCACCGATTTTCAATTTCGAGACGGCGTTTATTCCGTCTCGACCAGGGCTTTCTTCTCGCTAGGGCGAAAAGAAGGGTTCCGGGCCGAGAGGCCGCCGGGCCGGGGCTGCCGGCAGGTGGGACAAACTGGCTGCCGACCGCCATGTTGCTAGTGGCAGTTCAGTGGTCCTGAGGGTAAGGTGACAGACTGCGGAGGTGAGGGTCGAGGGTTCGAATCTCGGTGTTTTCTTTTTTTTCTCCTCTTCCTTCTGTCTTTTTCCGGACTTAAGCTTTTCAGGCCATATTAGAGTCCAGCCGTCTTGGAATGACAAGCGGTATTTAGGCCTCACTTCCAGTTGGCGCAATTTTTCACCCACTTTTGTCACAGCTTGATAGGTGGGTCACAGGAATCACATTGATTGCAAAGACCACAGCAATCAAGAGTCTCGTGCGTTTGGTCGAGAGTCTGATTTAGTTAGGGAACTTGCTCTTTCTTTTTTTGTTACGTCAGTTGACAGTTACCAGAACCGAAGAATAAGGAATTCACAGCTTTCAGTGCCGCTTGGCCTTTCCATGCGAAAAAGGCAATGTTCTTTTTAATTTTATTTCATAAAATCATTCCAATTACTTCACACATAGCTATTGTTTATGTTCAGTACATCAAAGGAGAATATCTTAATTTAATAACAAATCTTCAATATTCGCTGGATTGAATTGCCGAGAGATTGCAGAGAGAGAGAGAGAGAGAGAGAGAGAGAGAGAGAGAGAGAGAGAGAGAGAGATAGGGTTTTAAAGGTGGGTAAATTACCGGAAAGTTACCCGGTAACTTTCGGAAATTTACCGGTAACATTGAACCGAAAATTACCGGTAAATTACCAATATTGCCTAAAACCTTGCGAATTGTTATATTCCAGCACCGAAAACGAACCATTTCAGCCCTAATGTGTTTCAACAAGAAACTTATAAAATTTTATTTGCCCTTTAGATCATTTTCTTTCCAATATTAGCTGTCATGTTGTACTTATTAAGGGTGTGTTTAAAGATTGGGCAAAAAACAAAAACAAAACATGTTTCAGGAAATCCTGGACGGCACGCAGTTCATTAATGGTTTGGTTTAATAAGATAATTCGGTGGAAGTACTTCCTATATTCTCTTTTACCTCTGTGTTTGATATTAGAATTGGTCATATGTCAAATTTGAGCTTTCTAGATCAACGAATTAGAAATTAGTTTCTGAATAGTGGTCGAGCCTTTGCAACAATACTGACTCTGCTTAACTTTTGAATGGCATTGCAGCAGAGAACTAGGTAGATTTAGTTCTACCTCTCTGCCAACTTTCATCAAAATCCTATAGAATTTCGGTTTTACAAAAAAAAAGGCGCATGCTAATAAGAAAAATCTCATCAGACAACAAAACTACTAACGCTACTTTCGTGCCTCAAAAAAAATAAAAAATATGCCGTATGATCAGTTTAATAGATGTATATATGTTGAAGTATTGTAAACAAGTATCAACCATTACGAAAATTTGACATGAAAGCACAATGATAAAAAATACGTTTGTGGTTCAGGTACAATATGTGGCTAAGTTATACCACATTCTGTCAAATTAATCACCATCTTCTTCATCTCGATTGCCACTTTCTCAAACAAACTACTGCGTATTTCCCTCTCTTACCGACATATATTTAAATCAAACGCAAGTTAAACGTTATAGAACGACTCGAGACGATCCAGAATAGTTGTTTTATTGATATTAACCATATATTTTAAATTCCAACAATATTTCCAACCGTTTAAAGCATTTTCATAAAATTACCGGTAATATACCGGTAAATTACCAATTTACCGGTAATTTTGGTAATTTACCGCACCCAACCAAAATTACCGGTAATTTTAAAACCCTAGAGAGAGAGAGAGAGAGGGAGAGAGAGAGATGATATTGCTCCTGATAAACGTTTAACATTTTCAGCAGTCCAGTTGCGTTAGAGGCATGCTACTATAACACACAGCCGCCGTCATAGGAGCAACGCATTTGCTCGCTGCAGACACAAGCATACACCTAGAGTCGGTCATCAATTATATTTTTACAGTCCACTTGCGTTACAAGCTTCGCTTTGCCCACGCAACTGGATTAGTAGACTTTTCTCTCTGTCCCCACACCCTTCCTATCTTGCCCTTTGCACCTTATTCTTCCTTCCTGTTCGAGCACAGTTCGGTTTCGGACAGCACCTGCAACAAATAAAAGGACAGAATTATTTGCACAGTTGATATTAGAGATACAGGTCAACTGTCTACACGGCATTCTTGTCTCGGCTTTCCAGCAGGTAGGACAAAGTGCTCTTGATTCTAGCGGCTCTTGTCTCTCAAATTGTGAGATGCGGACACAGTTATACACCCAAAGTCGGTCAGTAATTGGCTTCAACATTCTAATGGGGTAATAAGTTTCACCCTTATTCATCTGTTGTATTAGTTTTCTTATTCGTTTGCTTTTGATGCTGTTTCACAGTCTGTCACAACACTATTCAAGTAGGTAAGATTGTATGTTCGCATTTACCTTGGACAGGATTTTCAGATTGATAAAGCTACATCATTGTACACAGTTTTAATTATGATGCAGCTCGTGGGGGACAGTATACTTAAACGGCTTTATTCGTCGTATCCTGAACATTTCCACATTAGTTCCAAATCGTCCGTTATAAGTGGAGCGACTGTCTCTACAATTACCGACGTTTGTAGAAGCGGCTACATCGTTCAACCACAAATAGTCCTCATGATAGGCGTAAACGACGTTATGCAAGGAAAGTCTGTTAAAGACATCTCCATAGGGCTAAAGGCGCTCATCAAAAAGCTAAAGCGCAAATGTAAGACATTGTTTCTTTGTCATATTCTAGGCATTGCTCGACAGAATGCGGACGAAAAGAACGAAACCATTACCCAGTTAAACATTTTAATAGATTCATTCGAAATGCCTGGCAAGGTAAAAGTGGTTCGTGCCTTCAAATCGTTTGCCCCATACACTCCTAAAAATCCGCTGTTTTGTCAAAAACTAAAGAACCGTGTGGATTTGGTTCACCCGAATACAAACGGTTTAAACCAATTACGTAAGTTGATAATTGCAATAGCCGAAGAATAAGGATAACATTGCTTTTAGTAATGCTTGCGATGCGAAAACTCGCCTATCGTTTCCGGTGCTCGCCTTGTCCGGAATACCCTATTAATAATTTAATATTCGGATCAAAATTTCCGTGGATTTTACGACCCCGCAAAAAAAAATCAAAAAAAAATAAAAAAAATCAATCAAAATAAAAAAAAAAATAAAAAATCAAAAAAAAATAAAAAAAACCAAAAAAATTCAAAAAAATCAAGAAAAATAAAATGAAAATCAAAAAAAAATCAAAAAAAATCAAAAAAATCAAAAAAAAACAAAAAATTCAAAAAGATCACTTAAATTATAAAAAAAATAAAAAAATCAGGTTGAATAAAAAAAAATTAAATTGATTTTAAATCAGTGTACGCTTGAGTTTGGAGTGAAGAACCCCTCGGGCGGAGCCCCCCCAGCGAGCGCGTAAGTGCGAGTCTTTTCAATACAAGCACATTGTTCGCAAGGATTATGACAAATTGCAAAGAATTTCGTTGCTATTCGAACGAACTCTTTGCTATAAAAATACCGAAAATTCTTTGCAACCTTTCAAAGAAAATAGTTTGCAAGAATTTTACATAGCGAGGCCACTCTCCTCGTAATAAAAAAATATATATCACAGAGACTGCATGAATCGCAAGGCAAAAGCCCTGCCCCCGCACCACCCCTTTCCTCCTAAATCTAAAAGAAAAATGTTATGCAGAAAAAAAAAACCGTTTTAAAAATACTCACCCTGGTTCGCCACCACTCAAGTAGGTCAGAGTCGTCCCCAATTTCCTCATCCGTTAGCTCCATGTAACGAGTAATTTCGTCTTTCACGACCACAGTTGCCCTCCGCTTTGTTTTGAGAACCGCATACGGATCTGTGCGCGCCCTTTTCTTTGGGGGCGCAGCGTCCCCGCCCTGGTCAGCAGCGGGAGGGTTATCAACCTGAACAGCGACCGCTTCACCAAGTGCACGCCGCCTCATAGCAGCATGTACCTAAAATGGGTGTTTTAAAATTTTAATTTTTAATTGTAAACTTACAATAGCACTAGCACTTCGTATCGACTTCGAATTGGTTGACAAGCAAAAATGGGCTGTCGCAAGTTAACAACATATATTGTAAAAAAAAAATGTCGTAAATTGACGAGAGTATGTTTTTCAGTGAAATGAGGCGAAATGAAGGCGCACAGCGCACCCTGGTGAAGAAGTGAGAAATTCAATATCGAATCGACGTGGACGTCGATTTGATTCGATATTGCATTTCTCACTTAAATGAAGCGGTTAAGTGCAATAATGTTAAATGTTTGCACACAGCTGAGTGTGGAATTCAGTTGATAACCATGTAGCGTTTATTTGAACATTTGTTTTGCCAGAGCAAGAATGCAAAATCTGACTTGAAATTATGATCGTGAAATATTTGCATCAACGGCCGAAATATCTGAAGAATTTACTGATAAACTTAGTGTGCAACATGTCCATGCAAGTGTACCTTGCAAGTGAGCAACTCCTTAGTTGCACACTTACAAGTATTCAACTTGCAGTTGCACACACTGTGAATAAAATATTTGTAAATTTACGACTTTTTCCGTAATTTATGTGATTACGACACAGAGTAGTAAATTTACGAGCGTAGTCGTAAATTTATGACAGCAAATTCTTACTCGTCAAGGAAAACTAGGGTGACACATGGTGTGAAAAAACTATCGTAACAACACAACTGGAATTTGTAACTTTACGACATTTACCATGGAAAATTTTCCCGTAACCCTTACGAATATTTTTGACAGTGCACTTAATTTATAAGTGTTACCTTTTCTCGGTCTCCTTCTGGAAGAAGGTCCAGGTCATTCATTGATGGCCACAGAAAGTGAGCCAGCTTATGGATGTCTTCTACTTGAATCTTTTCCTCTAGAAGGGTGAGAGCTTTACCCCTCAGCGCAGCTACTAATGCACTGTCTCCCTCACAGGGAGCACAATGCATCTTTAACGCATACTTAGAGGCGACACATTTTTGGAGGGAGGGATACTTGTGCCCCTCAAGTTCCATGGTATGAACGTCGAAAGGTATAAGGAACTCTACAGGATCGTCCACAACGTCCATGTCGATGCTATTGTAGAGTTTCATACCTTCGTCAGCGGTGGGCCCTTTGCCTGAAAAAATCTTCTTGATCTAAAAAAAGGGGGGGAGCGGCCATAAAATGTTCCAATCAAACAAGGGGGAAATGACTCGCGAGATAGTTCAGGGCTCCGTAACTGATAACTCAATCGAATTTGAGTTACTCAACCAGGGGCGGATCTAGTCGACTGCTATGGGTGGTGCCTAGCCGTGCTTTTGGCCTATATTCAGGCGTATTGTAACTCAAATTGCCTACCTATCAGGCGGCTTGTTAATATTTTATGGGGGGGGGGGGGGGCGTCAAAACCCCCGTTGCCCCTACCCCCTCCCACCCCTTGTATCCGCCCCTGTACTCAACGTAACAAAACACATGTCAACCTAACAGTTACGAGTTATAACTTTTTACGTTAAAGGCAGTTGAGAAATAAATTACGGAACCCTGAGGTATTTCTTACAACTAAAATAAAAAATCACAAAATATTCCCAAATAACTGAAATGATTATGAAGGAAACGAAGTATTGTAGGAAAAAAACCGTTCGAGGGGTCAGCTTAATGCAATTTTTTCCGACGATACCATTTTGGCATCAGTTTCCACATCGTTCAAAAGTGGGCATGAAACGTTGTTTTGATGTCAAAGCGGTCGATTTCAGGCCCGCTTTTGAATCGTGGAGGGAAAAGCGATGTAACATCGATGTCGCGGTGAAAAAAAATATTACTCTGTGTGGCATAGCTCCAATCATACTACACACTGAAAATAAAAAAAGGCAACTCGCATGCACATTGTATTGTTCAATAGTAAATTTGAACACGTTGAAGTGCCCAAAGCGTAGTCAACTCTGCCTTAAGTTTGCATACGGAGTGTCGAGGGGGAAAGCACTCGCGTAATCACTCGTACACGCTGGCCCGTAATCAATGCGTAATCACTTGGAATCTAGGCGTAATAACATATCATTAAGGGTTATTATCGTTAAAATATCAATTGTAATAACCTAATTATATATGTTACCCAGTAAAATAACCAAAATAACAGAAAGTAAGGAGTAAACGTGCAAAATATCGGGCGTAATCGCGCATTTTCTCGTACACCATTTTCGAAACTGCTTTCCCGCTCGCGGAGTGCTAAGCACTTGCATGTGCATGCCAGTTGCACACTGTATTTGTCAGTGCACTTACCTGGTCCCGCCCATGCTGAACTGATTCAAGCATTGTTGTGAATTCCACCGTGTGGATACCTCTTGTTTGGTGGTATGTTCCAGCCAAGCTTTCAGTCCCGACCTGTTCAAGTATCCCACCAACTCCTTGCAATTCTCGATTACGGCAATGGCTGTGAGAATCTCACACTCTGCCTTTGCCGTGCTCTTAAGGGCAGATGTCATGGTCAAGTCATCGTCCCCGATTTCACAGTGTTTTAGTAACGCAGGAATGCGACCTGACGTTACGCTCGACGACTTTTCTCGGCTCCCACTCAAGTCAAAGGGTTCTAGGAATGTAATAAGCTCAGTTATATCCTCAGCGGTAACATCTAGAACCGGGCATTCTTCCTTCAAATAGGCCTTCACCTAAAGAGAACGTCGGAAAAACTCTTGTAATTCTAAACACTCTCCCCTACCCTAGACTTTCCACTGGTAAAACAAGTGTGCATAATTTGCACACCAGCGTGTGCAAGTTGTGATTTTGCACATTACATGGTTTTAGCTCATGCTACACACTTGCGTGGTGTGCAAATTTTGGACGTTTTGTAAACGGTTAAATTCTGCACACTTGGACACACACAGTTTTATGCTGCCAATAGGAACCACAGAACTGTGTGTGTCCAAGTGTGCAGAATTTAAACGTTTACAAAACGTTTAGAATTTGCACACCACGCAAGTGTCCGAGCAAGTGTCAAAAGTTCAAACACCAATTGCCGTATAACATAGTTAGACACCACGAAGTGTCTGGAAAATGCACACTTAAACGTCAATCGACGTGCAAAATTAAACACATGTTTTACCAGTGTACTCTCACATGTGGCGTTAGACCTACTCTGGCAAAAGAATCCCGAACTGAGCGCAGCATCTTGATGTGGGACTGCGACTGGAAATTCGTCAGTGCCAGCTGAAGGTCGTGTTTGTTGGCATATTTAGTCGGCAGTACCTTTCTTACTTCCTTAACCCAGTTGGTGCAGGACTCAATGATGAGGTCTGATAAGGCATGACTTTTAATGCTCCTAATAGAATGATCAAAATGAAACGTTGAATCAATGACAGCACCGATAAATTCCTGCAAAGTAATTCTTCACACGCTAACTGGCAATGTACTTTTTCCTACATGTAAAATGTACGCATATAAACGTGCCGCACGTTTATATGCGCACATTTTACATGTGCGGAAAAGTACATTGCCAGTTAGTGAGCACAATTGCAAAGGAAAAGTAAAGGCTTTGTAATTACAAAGAACTCAAATACTTCGCGAAATGCGGAATTTTACGAGAAATGCAATAATATTTCAAAATGTTATTTATTCCCCTGCCGCCAATGTTTAGAAAAAAATACAAAAAACACGCATTTTAACAGCTCTGGAAAGGAAGAATATTGCACTTTTGTTTTCGCAGGGTGAAAAACTATCCCTCAGGGAAAACTGAATGAAAAGAGACGTCATACTTTACCTTGAGATGAGGTCTGCGTACTTGACGCTAAACGTGGTTCGCACGACAATGTTTATGGCATGATTGATGCAGTACAACCTCAGAGGTCCCAAAGCCTTGACTATGTCACTACTATTGTCTGTGACCCACGTTAATTGTGAAGCTTCCAAATTAAATTTTTCAAGAGAAGCGTCCAGAGATGCACGCAGCTTCTCCGCTGTTGTTGGCCCTTCTTCAAACGGAAGCTGAACAGTGCTTAAAAGCCTAAAGAGAAAAAAGAGTACTTTGTGTTTTTTAACTGTATTGCCGATGCGCTAGAATGCTCTGGGTCCTTTATAAAACGAAGAAAAGGGTCAGTTTTGTACTAAAAACTTGCATTTTTGGATTTTTTGGCGGTTAAGTCCAAAATAGCCGTAACTTTGACGTACCCTTAACATGACATGTAAATTTTTAATGGCTTTCACAGAGATAAGAATTTTCCCCGATTTTGACCGATCGCAGGAGGGACTGTCAAAGTTACGGCAATTTTGGCCTTTGAGAAAATTCGGAAAAATGTAAGTGTACTAAAAAAACTGGCCCCTATCTTTGTTGAAATTGAGACATGACAATAAATGTTTCTTGCCTGAATTGCATTTTCCATTCTCTGGAAATGAAATGCAGCGTGACACCAAGCAGTTTGGACTTGGTGTGGTTTTCTGTCCAACCATCAGTTGTCGCAGCCACGGACCTATCCTTCAGATTTTGCTCAATTTCCAGCTTCATGTCCAACCTGGCTTTCTCAGCCTCTACACCAATGTACTTAGAAATTGTCGTCGGGTGAGAAATCAACTGCTTTGCGTCAATGACACCACCACCAGCATACCTAGACATTTTGACGAAATTCAATACAAGAAAAGGTTAAAAATTTAAAAAAAATAATTAGTCCAACATTTTTTGAAAAAAGCACATAGCCACAAAGCAGGAAAAAAGTAAGAAAAAAGCCGAGGGGGTATGCACTCGCGTATTAGTCGGGTCACTCTATCCGTAATAAAGGCGTAATAGTATGCATAATAGACGCATAATAGGAGCGTAATAGCCAAAATTCTCCTCAAATCAAACAAACATTTTGAAACATTTTTTTTTTCGAAAACTGCTTATCATTTATTATGGCAAAGTCATGCATTATTTTACGTCGAAGAAATTTGCAGACCGAAAGATATGTTTAAATCTATATAGTTTAATAAAGATTTTAAAAGTGAAGAGGAAAAATAGATGCGGAAGTGGAAAGGAAAACGAGAGCAGAGGGCAGCAGAAATCTTACCGATAATACAACTCGCACGGTCTCGGACTCGGAATGAAAAAGGTGCGAGAGCACAGTCTTTACAGTTCGTTGGTTTTACAAAACTTACACATAAAACGACAGTAACAGTACAGATATACAAGAAACAGGAATTATTGAACATTATATCGAGAGACCTGACATTTTGGAATCTACATGCTTGGCAGACTTTGCTGCTTTGTATAAATATTCAAAAAGTCATCCTCACAAGAAAAATGTAAGTACTGATGAAAATGAAATTAATGATGATGAAATTATTGCAGAAAAAAATTGTGATGACGAGTCAAACAAGAAAACTGTATACGATCTAAAAAAACAATTCTGGATTTCTGACAAAAAGAAACAAAAGAATTGTCATTCAATTCAGAAATTACAAAGAGGGAGAAGACAAATTAAACTTTCAGAGAGAAAATTTGATGCTGTTCACATCTTGGAGGACAGAACCATCTCTACTGGACTCCGATTTACCAACAAAATTCGGTGAGAAACTAGAAGTCATCCAAACAAACAGAAGTAATTATTGTAAGTATGACAGTGTCTTTGACAATATAGAGGTTGACTTATTGGAGGAAGATGAAGAAAATGAGGAGGAAAGTACAATTGCTCCACAATTCAAAATACTTGACTTGAATGAAACTCCATCCGATTTCCAATTAGAGATTCCTCATACAGAAAAAATAGTTTCTACAGCTGAATCTATGCGATTTCCTCTCCCTAATTTATTACCTGAGTGTGAATTTTTGTCATTAATTAAATCTCTCAATGAAAAGCAAAGAAAATATTTGTTGAATTTAACCAATTTAGTAAAGACAAATCCATCTGAACCTTTTTACCACTTTTTGTCTGGAGGAGCAGGAGTTGGTAAAAGTACATTAATTACTGCCATCAAACAAGTTCTGGAAAGGTTTTGGGTACATCAACCCAGCAATAAACCAGAGGACATTAATATTTTAGCAGTAGCCCCAACAGGAAAAGCAGCCATTGGAATAAATGGGACTACTATTGATTCAGCTTTTGGCTTTGGGTTCAACGTCAAAGACAAATTACGTATTGGAAGAATGCTCAATTCAGATACTAGAAATACTTTGGCTTGTACTTTACACAAACTGAAATTAATAATTCTCGATGAAATAAGCATGTGCAGCTTTTATAAATTCCAGGCTATGAATAGCGTACTCCAGGAGATATTCGAGAACAACAAACCATTTGGTGGCGTATCAGTGATAACAGTGGGGGATTTCAATCAGCTCCCGCTTCCTATTGGATCTTACGTATTCCAAACACCATCTGATGATTTCAGCAGATTGCTTGGTCCTCATTTGTGGCGCCTCTTTCAGCTGTTTGAACTGACTGAAATCATGAGACAAAAAGATGACGCAGCTTTTGCAAATGCTTTAAATAACTTAGCACTTGGAACAACTACAGACGAACGTGATGAAATGTTTACTAACCGTCAACTTGACATGCTGCAGATTGATGTCACATCCATCATAGATAAAGTGACGACATTGTACTACTGCAATGCTGATGTTGATGCCTTCAACAATTTATTCCTAGCAGTTTCGCCTAATGAAAAAATTGTATCTCGTGCACTAGATTCATGCTCTGGAACCAAATCACGAGCAACAATAACATACATGTTGTCTCAAGCGCAAAAATTACAGCACAAGAAAACACAAAATATGCAGTACCTTTTAAAATTATGTGTAGAAACAAAATATATTATCTCTCACAACATTGCAGTTCCAGATGGCATCTCAAATGGTTCTCCCTGCATACTGAAGAAAGTCATTTATGGCCAATTATGTGAAAAAAAAAACAGCAGAGAACGCATACCTATAAGAGCTTATGTCCAATTTGAAAAAGAGAGTACAGGTGAGAAAACCAGGCAGAGACATCATTAAAGCAGATGGAATCAGAGAAAAAAATTGGACTCCAATTCAAAGAATATGTAGAAGTTTCTCCCTCAATGACAATACTCACATTCAGGTAACAAGAAATCAGCTTCCTCTGCTTCCAAGTAATGCACAAACCATTCACTGCTCTCAAAGTTGTACTTATGACAACATACTGGTATTCCTTAATAAGACTTTAAGTCGCAAATTGCTGTATACTGCTTGCAGTAGAGTGACATCTCTCACAGGTTTGTATCTTTCTGGAATCTATAAAAAGCCTGCCAGAGCTACACTTGAAAATGATCCGGCACTCAGAGAAATGACAAGAATGAGAGATGAAGCTCAATTACAATTCTCACTGATTTTTCCAGAAGACGTCAAATACCAAAACAATATGATTGTTTTATTTCAGAACGTCCGATCATTCAATCTTCACTTTCAGAATATTTCTTGTCACCCCACTTTCATTGCCTCAGATATAATTATGTTGGCGGAAACTTGGTCGAAACCTGAGGACAAATACGACAAATAATGTTACTATTATTTCAAGAACAGATTGCAAATCTCCAAAAAGAAAAGCTTTTGGAACTTTGATATATGCAAAAAATTACCTCTTACCTCACGTGAAAATTCTTTTTCAGAATGAATCAATTTCAGGAACTACTCACTTCACCATTGTTGCATTGACCATTTTCAACCACACAGTTATGATGGTCTACAAGTCTCCAAAGGCAGCCTGGGACTCAGTGAAACAGCAACTGCAACAAGCAATAACAATGTCATTACAAAATCAGATATATGACATTAGTATCATGGGAGACTTCAACATTAAGTATCAGGTTTCAGATCCTGACTTCAACAGTTTAACAAACTTCATGAAAGGTAACAATTGCTTCATGATACTTGATACAACAAAAGTGTCCACAGACCACAACTCGCTAATAGATACCCATACAAAAAATAGACGTCTATAGATCGCGGTAGACCGTCTATGGTCGGTCTACAAACGTCGATAGACGTCTATAGTTGTCTATAGATGGTCTAATTTGTGTCTAGCAAGTCTTCATCCACAAGGAGACGTAATTTAGATGTCTAAAATTAGTCCAAAATTTAACTATGCAGAGACGTCTACGTATTGACCAAAAGTAGACATCTATAGATAATCTATGAAATGTCTATCTTGTCTACATCTATTAGTAGACATATATTAGACATGTAAAGATGAGTAAAATCTGCCCAGTCTGTGCGCAGACGGAACGATAGATGTCTATAGATATAAACATTATTTAGATCACAGTTAGACCAAGCTTGACAGATATAGCATCCTAACAGGTCACTTCCTCAGTTGAGCGCTTGGCGTAGTGGATAGAGCGACAGAGAACTAATAAGAGGATGCTGGGTTCAAGTCCCGACTACTTCTATTTTTCTGGTGTATACGTATATCTATGAGTATACATCTATTAGATGCATATAAAAAGACGTCTACTATACGTTGCATTTTAGGACATTATACGTGTCATAGATGTCTACCGGTAGACTACAAAAGACGTCTAGTAGACCCTTTTGCATCTATGTAAAGACGTCTTTTATACGTATAACAGACGTCTATTTTTTGTGTGGGTATGTGTTTTTCAACTAGTGAAATGAGAAATGCTCATATTTTTGAGAGTGCAAGTAGTGATCACAAACCAATATGGATTGAATTAAGTATGTTATAAATGTAAGCATATATGAAAAAAAAAATGAATTAAGTGAAAAGAATTTACTACTTAAATGTACGTGCAACCTTGCTAAAAAAAATTAATGATTTTAAAAAAAAATATTGGGGTAAAAGCAAGGTAAAAAGGAGGCCTGACCCACCTCTATGTATGCACAACCTTCCTAAAAGATTAATGAATACCAAAAAATTATTGGGGTAAAAGGAAGGTAATAAGAAGGCCTGACCCACCTCCATGTATCGCTTGTCCCTAATGCAAAGCACGCACGAAGCTGAGCCGCTGGCGAAAGCACGCACAGCGGAGCGCCGCTGGCGAAACCACGCACAGCGCAGCGCCGCTGGTGAAACCACGCAAGTGCATTTTTTGGTGATTTTTGGAGACATATACCGTTGGAAAGAGGAAATCGTGCTTTTTCAGAATGTATAGATATCTCAATTTTTTTGAAAAATGCACTTGCGTGGTTTCGCCAGTGGCTCTGCGCTGTGCGTGGTTTCACCAGCGGCGCTGCGCTGTGCGTGGTTTCGCCAGCGGCGCTCCGCTGTGCGTGCTTTCGCCAGCGGCTGAGCTTCGTGCGTGCTTTGCATTAGGGACAACCTTGCTAAAAAAATTAATGTCTTTAAAAAAACATATTGGGGTAAAAGCAAGGTAAAAGGAAGGCCTGACCCACCTTCATATATGCACAACCTTGCTAAAAGATTAATGAGTACAAAAAAAATATTGGGGTAAAAGCAAGGTGAAAAGAAGGACTGACCCTAGAGGTGTGCGAATCGGGGTTTTTGTGTTCGAATCGAATCTCAAAAATTTCTTTCGAATCGAATCGAATCGAATCCTCAAAATTTCTTTCGAATCGAATCGGCTCCATTTAGAGTCCGAATCGAATCGGAGGAAAAATCCTTTTGTTTTACCTAATAACAACAATTAGCTTTACGCTGCTCTATAAATACAGTAACAATTGCGTATTGAGTCATGGTTAAAGCTAGAATTAAGTCTGGCTGCGACCGACGGCTTCCGTGTGCCCTACTTGGACCCCGAACCGATTCGTCTTCGAACTTACCCGATTCGAAATTTCGAATTAATCGACATCGAATCAGTCAAATTCGAATTCGGTCGAATTCGAATCTGGCCGATTCGATTCGATATCGAACGATTCGCACACCCCTAACTGACCCACCTTCATATATTGGGATACCAAAAAATAACTGGCGAAAAGAAAAGGAAAAAAAACCTATCTTTACATAAAACATGCCAATAGATAAAAGAAACACATGAATATATGATCTTCACTAATTATAAACCACTCAAACTATTTGTAGTAATGATTTTATCGTGTATGTCTTCTCAGCATTTTTTTTTCCTTAACGCTTCCAAGTTCCATTACAGTAAAACTTCATTTGCTCCTCCAATGACACTTCTACATTTAGCAAACCTCAGTACTCAGCATTTTCAGTATTAACAAGGTAGTGTATTTAGAAAGTCAATTGAAATAATTAAATATTTGACATATACTACAGAAAACTTACAACACTCCAATTATTTGCAGCTTACATCTTGTTCATCTCAGTCACTCAGACTGTAAAATGTCTCCATTCCCTCCAGTTAAACGTCATTTAACATCAATGCCAAGGACTACTACCTCCTCTAAACTGCTTCACCAGCTTCTTCAGTATTAATAAGATAAGATGTTTTAAATAATTAATTTAAAAAAAAATGGATAATTAATTCATGTAATCCACTAGTTTGCTGAAACCCTTTTGCAACTTCCATAGTGTTCGTCATGACTCCGAAGAATTTCCATATTCTTCCATCCTAGTCCCATTCCAGTATAACATCACTTCCCTCTCCAATGCTCCACTTGATATAGCACATTTTCCAAATAAGGTTCTTCCAAATTAACAAGGTAACAAATTTCAAAAGTTCTATGAAATTAATATAATATTAATGAACAATACTGGTACGCCAATAACTTACAAAAATTATTTCCAGGTTATATCGTGTTCATCTCAGTACCTCAAGACTTTAAAATGTCTCCCTTCCCTCCAGTTGAACTTCATTTACCCTCTATGCCAAAATCTCCCTTCTCTTATCACCTTCACCACCATCTTCAGTATTCATGAGATAAGAAAAAACAAATGTTAAATAAAAAACAGAAATTTCTAATGATTAATACTTGTAACCCAATAATTAACTGAAACCCTTTTGTATCTCCCATTGTGTTCTTCATGACTACAAAGACTATCCATATTCTTCTCTCAAAGTCCCATTCCAAGTTCATTTTTGTCTACAATGCCACTTCTAGGTTCAGCATTCTTCAGAATTCTGAATAAATACTTCCTTCATGTCTCAGTCATTCATTGAGCTTTTCACTTGTTTAACCAAAAGAACACCTACAATCAATGCCGCCCAAAGTACCGTAAAACAGGCTACTATGGACAACGGATAACTTGCCCAAAAAGGCAGAGCGTGGCAAAAAACACAACAAAGCAAACAGCGCTCTGTAAACAATGCACTTTATACAAAAGAATTGTCATTTAACGTGATGCACCTAGGCACCTCTTACTAAATACAACTATGATTGAATCAAGTCTAAATCAAGATTTAAAACAATTCTGTAGGTAGGTTAGGTTGCTTTGTTTTGCTTCCCACTACGCTCTGCCACTCTGGGCAAATTGTCCACTCAAGATAATGTACACCCCCTCTCCCCTTCCTGTATTCTGCTTCTGCTACACTCAAGCAACCAGATTCGTCAGAGACCACCAACCAGCAACCACCGTATTATAAAGCAAAAGATTTAAGATTTATTTTCATGCGCAATGAAAAGAACATGCAACAACCCATATTTCAGAGCTTTTCATGCATCCCAAAGGAAGTTTTATTTGTTAAACATGCATGACACAAAAACAGCACTTTCTTAGACACATGTTAAAACATATGCTCTCTGCAAACTTATAATTAACACATAAGAATAACAAATACAATGCATGCGTAAAAACATGCCACATGCAAAACATTAAACAACTGAAAAAATAACACAAGCAATCTTCTTAAAACCCATAGTATTAGGGTGAATGTCAAAATTGTCATTGTAATGACATTTTTCACACATAGATTCATCTACAGTATCGTCATCCATGATGAAAATTGTCTCCAAATCAATCACAAAAATTTTGTCACCCGCAATAAAATAATACCATATAATGATTGGAAATCAATTTTAAAACATGTATTATAAGAACATAGTACCTACTAAGAGACTGTAAGTCATGAATCACATTGTTAAATTGGTGAATCGCATCATTCAATTTCCCAGGAAGACTGGGTAACGTGCACACATACAATTTCTTTGCTTCCAACTTAATCAACAAACTCTTACTAACAAGAGAAAACATTTCGCCATCAAAGTCTTCTTCTTTAACCTGAAAAACAAATAAATCAGTAAACCAGTAAAACCATTCTATACTTACTATATACAATATCTACCTTCTGGAGATCATTCATGCCAATCAAGAGCAAAACGTCTTCATCATCCAAATCAGAATCACAATACTTCCCAAAACATTGCTTCAACTAATTTATCCTCATCCCTCCTCTACACAGATTAAATGTTCCCAAAAAAATATAAAGAATATTATTGAAAAATAATGAACAATACTACTTAGTTCTCATGTCAAACCAAATTATACCTGTCATAGATGGATCAACGGCTTTGCTCAAGCGCAAAGCAAAACTGTCCCCAACAACCATAAGGTTTCGTTACTTAGGACACTGAAATAAGATATTGCTACCAATACTGCTACATATCTTTAAAAAGTTAAAAACAATAAAAAATAAAAACATACCAGCTTAATATCCACAGTATCATCATTTTTGGCAGATGTGGAACAAGTATCATTCTCAACATTTCCATCTTGCTCCACTTGACGTTGCCACATCTTGTTCTCCAAATAAGTCCAATTTGCTCGTTGCTGGTTAGTAGACATGCGTGCACCACTTTTAAAACCCCTTTTGGCTCCATTCCATGATCCTCTAAAATTACTTGCTTTCATGCCTCTCCATGCACCCCTACCACCTGAATTGCATGCTTCCCTATTCCCACCACGCCAGTTACCTCTACCTTTCCGATAAACTTTGTTCCTACCTCTCCATCCACCTCTCTGCTGCTCAATTAAATTAAGGGCACTTCGTGCACCAAAACACACAACATATTGTGAATTGTCCTGAAAAGAAACGTATGAGATAATTCTGAAAGAAGCTTACATCTAACAGAACAAAAACCACATCACTTTGACCCATCACTTTAAACTCAAATATAGAAGGGAATATGTTTGTTTTTGTGTTCCATTTCAAAACCACAAACTATCAAATATCAAACACATAAATAATTTACCATTTCTTCCAATCAATTTCGAAAATGAACACAAAATCAAAGCGTCTTGATAGCGTCAGCGCAACAACAATGACTGAATACGCCGCCTAAGAAAACACACAACACGAATAAAAGAAGAATTCCGAAGCACAAGCCACATTGCTATTAAAATCGAACAGATGAAAAACGATAAGACAAACCGCAGGACGATTTCCTCCGGCCGTCCAGCCCCTGTAGAGAGCAGCACGTTGTCACTACACGTTATTTGTTGACTATACGCACGCTCCTCTCCTCTGAAAATAGCGACTTTAATTTCTGATTCCGTTCCCCTGAAACAATTTATCTGCCACGAAAGCGCTGTCAATAGGAACGGCGCGGAACTGGCGTAGAACAACAAACAGACGACGCTTCGCGCTTCGTAACTTTAGCCGACTTTAGCACATCAAACGCTTAAACACTCTACGCATATTCAAAATGATTTCGCACGTTATAAATTATAAATAATACAAGGCACAACCGTTTTATAAAAATTACAAAGAGAAAAATTTGTTTCAGCTCAGCCCACAAATTTGTGGTTGAAAAGACCTTCTCAACTTAACCTTTTTTAACAAAAAAAAAAGTAGTAAGTATAAAAGCTATGAGTCGCATTGTATTATTCTGACAACACCAACTTGTATTTCCCAACTGCTATAACGTTTTCTTTAATCGAAAGCATAAACATGATGCCAGTACCTACTGACAACTCTCTCCAAATATCTACACAAAATGTGTTAAAAAGAACAACAACCAGATTGAAGATTACATCAAACAATATTTATTTATTACTCAACAAATTTAAATCATTTCACCCTTAACATAAACAATACATCACAATTAAACATTGGCACACAAACATATGAAACGAACACATGAAACAGATTCCACGATTAGGTTGAAACATCAGTGCGTAACCATGCCAACTAACAATAAAAATCATTCCATCAGCACTGTACCTAAATTAGCAAGACCTGAAATAAATATAATAAAAATTAAAAGAAAGAAAAACAAATGTACACTGTAAACTGGTTGGCGTCAAAAGACGCCAAATTTCTGGCGTTCATGAAAAACGCCAAATCCTGGCGTCGTTCGACGCCAAACTTTGGCGTTTTGAGCCGAAAGACGCCAATATTTGGCGTCGAATGACGCCAGTATATGGCGTTTTTCATGAACGCCAGAAATTTGGCGTCCCTAATAGAAAAGAAACTCCCTTTTTAATCCCAAAGTCCAAATCCCTTACTAGTCCCAAATTCCAAATGCCAGATATGTTTCAAAACGGGCCAAAACTGGGACTTGGGATTCTGGCAGGTAAACGCCCAAATCCCTGTAGAATCCGAACTGGAGTCCCATACATGTTTCGGCAGTGGCAACTGATAGGGCCTAGCTTCAAGTTCCTATGCGATGACGCACCTTCCTACATGATACTCTTCCACAGGGTACTTCCCGACCATGTGATGACGCCTGACATGCTAAAAGTTGTCTAGGAAGCTTCCTTCACCATTTTTGGAACATGCCCTGAAAATGCACGTGAGAGCAAAAAGGGACTTCCGAGGGATTTCAAAAAAGTGGGATTAAAAGGGGATTTTGCAAAATCCCGAATCCTATTTAAGTCCCTCAAAAGGCAAGGGACAATTTTGGAACTAACCTGCGACCGATCTGGGAGTTTCGCATCTATTAGGGCGTCTTTCGACGCCAAGCAGTTTACAGTGTATACTTACAAATTCAAGAAAAATTTATACCTTCAAAATCAAATTCTGGACGTACACTCTCCGGTATCTGACTTTTCTTAATCATTTGCTTCCCATTCCACTGACCAATTAGCTCAGCAGCTAAAATTTAAAAAATTACTTTAATTTATTGCCAAATTTTTAAAAACGTGACCTCTGCATGAACAAATACTCACAACTTGGCAAAATAAGGGTGCTCAAACCACTTCGCTTCTTCACACAAACAGCATAAGGGTGTTCTTGCCGATTGATAGAATACAAAACAGCGTTGAGCCCATCATATTGTACAACTCTTGCATGGTCAACAGCATTCAAAAAGAAATAAATTTCTTGGTTGTCAACAACACAGTTCAACTGGTGAGTTGCCCCACATGCCGTGACAGAAAACTTCATATCCACAATCTTCAAAGGAGTGAATAAGGGCAAATCAGAATTCCGCCTGTACACAGGCTTCGGAACAGCTACAGCAGCATTGTACATTTCAAAGAACGACATCTAAAAAACAAATAAATCTAATAGTACACAATGGAAAAAAGTATATCTAAAATGTATTGTTAAATATAATTCTAATTTATTCTAATTTAATACTTACAGTTAAATCACAAACCGCTAATTAAATCGCACACAAATCACAAGCTTAATATGGCTCCAACAAACAATATTTCTCTATGGCAACCAAGTCAGAACTTCCCTACTCAACGCCTTCAATAAAAAAAGTTTGAAACTACCGCGCGCAGTGTCGCCAACATCAAACTGAAAAAATTCCCTTATCACTTAACGAAATGAAACAACCACCCACACTATCGCAAATGTACTCCGAGCGTGCTAAAACGATCTAAGCGCAATTGAAATGAAATGATTTTTTGAGATTAGTGTGATGTCAAGCTGTCTTTCTGTTAATTTTTATGGTGATTGCTTACGGAACGTTGTTGATAGTTGGCAGGCCGGGCCGCCGCCCGGCAAATTTGACGTTGATGAAATTCAAGATTGTGATCAAAAAGCGTTGTGACTGAATATTACAAGGTCTATCTCATTCTCAAAAAAATGTTGAAACCTAGGGGGCCGTTTAATGCGTTAGCGTTAGAATTTTTGGGACTTCTGTTTAGCGGATAAAATCATTAAATTCGTGATGTGATTCTCGCAAATAGTTCTGACTTAAGTTCTTTCTCATTCTGTGGCTAGTTTTAAAACCTAGGGGGCCGTTTAACGCGTTAGCGTTAGAATTTTTTAATGAGTAACTTTTGGAAAAGGTAAGAATTGCATGGTTTCTCGTTGCCTTAAGGGGCTGGAATCTCTCACGCGTTGAGTCGAATGTTTACGCGACGTTTCTGCCGACCAGGTCAAGTCTCTCATCGGAAAATGTCGAAACAACGAAGTGTGCGGGATTTCTTCTCTAAGCGGACCGCATCGCCGGCACCGCCGCCGCCGCAGCCTGCGAAGAGATCCCGAATTCAGGATACAGCAGCCGACGATTCCGACAGCAACCCCGACGACGATTTTTCAGCGGATTTGGGGGAGCCGGGGACCTCGCATTCAGCCTCTACTTTGTCGAGTAAGTGAGGTCGACACTGGTCGCCATCGCGCGTCATTCGCTTCTCTAAAGTAACAGGACGGTCGTGTTGAACGGGCATTTTTTTTTTATGCCGCAGGTGAGACCTCGGTTTCTAATGTGGTTTAGGAGGAAACGCTCGAGCTTCAATTGGGGAAGAACGGTGAATGTTGGGATATCCCTATTATTCAAGAACGCTTCTCTCCTGAGAAATCTTTCGAGTTTCCCGCTTCTAGTTTTGGTACAAAGCAACAAAAATGCCAACATGACTGGTTCAGCAAATACAAATGGCTTCACTACGATGTGCAAAAAGATATTGCACTCTGCTATGTTTGCGTTCGTGCCGCCCACATGGTTGGGGGATACAAGAAAGATCCTTTGTGGTTCAAATTGGCCGATACTGCGTTCCTGAAAACTGGATTCAGGAACTGGAAAAAAGTGAGACATTAGATAAACATCAAAAATCAGACTTTCATCTCAAGAGCGCGGCTTTAGTTTTAGCTAGAGAAACGGCAGACAAAGTTAGTGCACAATTAAGTGCAGCTGTCCGAAAGGACCAAGAAGTGGCACAAAAATGTATGCTAGCAGTCATCGGTTCTATGAGAGTTCTAGCTCAGCAAGGTTTGGCTTTGAGAGGGCAAGACAAGGAAGATGGAAATTTGTGGGCTATTTTGAGAGAAAGACAGAATGAAATCCCCGAGTTAGGTGCGTGGCTGGAGCGGCGTTCCAACTATCTGAGTCCTACGATTCAAAATGAGTTGATCGAGATCATGTCTCACATGGTGTTACGAGAGCTTATCAGTGTGATTAAAGAAGCCCCTTTCTATTCTCTGATAGCTGATGGTACCACTGATATTACAGGGGAAGAACAATTCTCAGTTTGTGTTCGAGTTGTATGTCAGAAAAAGCTGGAATCACAAGAACTCTTTTTAGGAATGTACAATCCTGAAAACGCTACCGCGGGCAGTCACTAAATGAGGCAATCAAGGCTGTTCTGCTGCGATGTACAATATGGCTGGACAATCTTCGAGGTTGCTGCTTTGACGGGGCTTCTAACATGTCTGGAGGGCAAAAGGGGGTGCAGCGTCTTCTCTGTGACGAACAACCTAAATCGATTTATGTACACTGCTCCAATCACTCGTTAGATTTAGTCCTGCAGGATGTTGCCAAGAAAGTGCCTGACATGTGTGACATTCTTGGTATGGTGCGCGGGGTTTCTAAAATAATTCTGCAATCTGCAAAGAGAATGCACATATTCAGAGATGTCGTCCTGCCTCCATGCAACGAAATGGATGAAAGTAGCTTACCTTTCACCCCAAAACTCATCCCTCTTTGTCCAACGCGTTGGTGCGTTCGAGCAAACGCTCTGCGCAGATTTGAAGAAAATTATGCTAGGGTAGAGGCTACACTGAAAAGTATAGTGGATGACAAGAATGTTGCCGTATCTGACTCAAGAAGGAGTGACATGCGGGGTTGGCTCAAAAAGCTAGCAATGCAGAGACAATGTTTTACCTACAAGCATCCATTGAGATTTTTAGTCCTTGTGAGCAACTTGCACGAGCATGACAGAGCCCAAAGTTAACTGCAACAGGGGCCAAACAGGCATCACGTATGTTGATAGATACTGTAAATAAATTGCGCTCTGATGAGGAGTTTGACCGTATTTACGAGAAGGCAAATACAAGATCTATTGAGCTTGACTTAGAGTTCCCACCTCCTCCCAGAATGAGAAGGCCGCCGCAGCACCTAGAGAGAAAAAGAGACTCTGCACCGCCAGTTCAGGTGACCACTAGGGAAAAACTAAGAAAGGAATATTTTGAAATTCTAGACATGATTGGCCTGCAATTAAAGGAAAGATTTGACCAAAAAGGGTTAGACACTCTCGAGGCACTGGAGAGTATTTTGCTTGATCGGCGCGTGGTAAAGTCCCCTCTCAAGACGATCTCATCAAAAAGTTGGGCTTGTATGCAGAGGACTTCGACGTCACAAGTCTTCACCCACAGCTGTGCATGTTGAAGAACCTGCCAGGAGAGTGCCCATCATGCTGCCTAGATTTGGCTACGGTCCTGAGTAAGGAATCGGAGACAGTAAAACACTTACTGAAAGAAGTAATCTATTTACTTACTCTTGTGATGACCATTCCTGCATCGGCAGCTACAGCTGAAAGGACATTTAGTGCTCTACGCAGACTTTTCACATACCTCCGCTCAACCATGACGCAGAAGAGATTAACTCAGCTACTTTTGCTACATGTCCACAAAGATATAACAAAAAAACTATCCCTGCAAAGAATACTAAAAGAATTTGTTAGTAGATGTGACGATCGCAAACCTGTTTTCGGATCTTGTGCTCTAAATAAGTAAGATGTTAAGCGTCAATTGATGATTGATGTGCTATCACACTGTTTCTTGTGTATTTATAAGTGTTTACTTTGTTTTATTTTTCCGAGACTTATCTTTGTTTAAATAAAGAGGAAAAACATTAAGCAAAAACACGGAATTTTATTCTAATTTATGCCATTTCAAAAGTAATATTACAGGACACGCCGCGCCTGTATGGTAGGCAACCCGCATGACGTGCGCCCCAACTTTCAGGACCTTCCTTCGCCCCTGCGCAAGGGCCAGGGGTTGCTAAATGAGAACCGTAGGGTAGTCTCGGCCCTTTGGGAACTCGAGGGGAAGCTGAGGGGAAGTAGAGGCCCGCAGGTACGCCTACCGACAGCTGCTCCGCAGCGGCACTTGCTCTGGCCTGAGCAGCGCCCACCCAGACTATTCCTCAGAAGCTTGCGCTGCCCCGCACTTGCACCTGAACTGACTGCTGGAGGTGCCTGCAGTGTAGGCAACCCCGCCAGGCATGCCTGCCTGGCGGGCCGGCCCGCCCGGCAGGCGCTAGGCTCGGCCCGCTCGGCCAGCCACGAGGTGGGTAGTGGCCGCGGTACACGTTACATACTGAAAAAATCGCGCATTTTGTGAAAGAAGCCACTGTGAAAAATATCTTTGTACATTTACGATAAATTTTGTAAATCGGGATTTACGAAATATGTTGTAAATTAACGACGAACCTTTTTTGCTCGTGAATGAATTTCAAGCCGATTTGTAGTGCTTGTAATTTTACGATTTGCTATTGTAATTTTACAACTGCATTTCGTGGAAAATTTTCCTGTAAACTTACGACTATTTTTTACAGTGGCACCAACATTTGCAGAGACGTTCTTAAAGGTATAAGGAACAATTCTGTCCGAAGGCCTTTTGAGATTTTCAAACCGTTCAGCCCGTACCGTTCAATTCGTACAACTTGAACACAATGGGATAAGTAGCAGTAACGCAGGCCCTCATTAAGCTAACGAGTGGCGTGGGGTATGTCCACCACCTAATTTGATGGTGCCCAACACGATGAAAAGATCAGTTGGGCGATTCGAACACTTTTGAACACTTCTTTGAACGTTTTTGTACATTTTTGAATGCTGTCATGCCTCGCGGCAGAAACCCTGTAATTTTGACCCTTTAAGCAGTTTTTTTTACAGAGTGAAATTCTAGCAGGCGAGAGGGTTGTACAGGACTATCTCCCTAGCGTGTACAATCCCGTTCCGAACACTGACTTGAACACTGAGTTGAACAAAATAATTTGTTTTCGAAGCTTGGTAACAGACACGTCGATTCCATGTGAAATGGGCACGCTAGTGCCGAATCTGGACACAGAAACAAGGTTTCTCCACTCTGGAACACTTACCGCTCCGTCCCGAACACTGACTGGAACACTGAGTTAAACAAAATATTCTGCTTTCATACAAACCCAGGTATTAGACACAGGGGCGTCGACCTGGAAATTTTTCAGGGGCAAAATGAGGGGTGTTATGAAAGTTGCCTATCTACAAGGGGCCACTGACGCTTCCGTTATTTTTTTGTAATTTGTGCTTTCTAAGTTTTAAGCATAACATTGAGTAAATTCAATTTTTTAATAGAATTTTTCGAAAAATTAGAAAAATAAAGAGCGTTTTCGACGAACTTCGAAAAGTACACAATACCTAACCATATCTGTAACGTTCTGTGCGTGTCGCGAGCGAAGAGAGCAGAAAAAAAAAGAGTTTTTGTGTTAATTTAAATGCAGTTTTTCGAGAATACTTTAAGGAATTAGTCGGAATTTGCAGAGTCAAATTGACTTCAAATATTCCCAGAGTACATACATCATCATGTTACTCGTCATATGTGCTAACATTTAGGCGGACAAGAATAATCGGATGTCGCGAGCGAAGCGAGCGAGAAGCCAGAGCCGAACTTCTGTTCCTTTCTAGCTTAGGGTCAATTTTAGATGAGTTTTAACGTTAAATGTAGTGGTTTCTTATCTATTATTTTGACCCTTGTTGCTGCCCCCTGCTGCCCAAAAGTTGGGGGGGGGGCATTGCCCCGCGGCCCCGGTGTCGACGCCTCTGATTAGACACGTCGGTACAGAGAGAAAGGGGCCCAGCAATGACGAATTGGGACACAAAAACGAGGTTTGTCTACTCGGGAACTCCGGTCTACTCGGGAACCGTTCTGGACACTAGTTGGAACAATGACATTTTTAGGCACGAAGTAGCCTTATAGCTTTGTGTCAGGATGCGATTTTTTTAAGCAGATGATACATCTTAGCAAAAATAAAATAAAAAGAAACTAAAGAGAATTGATGTTTCATCGGCTTGTACTCTCGCAATAGTATAGAGCGGGCCGGGCTGTCACAGTGCGGCGCGCGGCGTGCGGCGGGTGCAGGCCTGGAGAGGGGGAAGCCAGGCGGGCCAGGCGAGGGGTCGGGAGGGGGAGGTGGGGCCAGCGGGGCCGAGGCAGGGACCAGGCGAGGCTCCAACCCATGATATTGTTGCCTTGCGGCGCCCGGCGGCGCCACGCTCGCGGCTCTCCCGAGTGTAACACATTTATAGCAGTATGTGCCAGACCCTGGGTGGGTCGACCCGCCAAACACATGTGTAACGGTGGCAGACTACCCACAACCCGTAAGTGCAGAAGGCGCTGAAATAAAATTATTCGTACGCACATTTTCGTAACGTCGCCTTAATACACAAAAGTGCAAGGCATAATAAGGTGTCAGCTAGCTTTTACTCCGAAGTTCAAAAACCAAGCGCGTACCCTGGGTATATTGTACCTAGGGGGGACTGATGAATGGCTCAATGGCTCGCAGTCCGCGAGGCGCAACACAGCAAAAAAAAAAAATATCCAAAAATAAAAATTAGATTTTGGTATCATCTGCTTTCATTTACATTCTTGATTGATTTTTTTTTTTTTATTAGCACGGCCCCTTACCTAAGTCCTGATTTTTCTGTAGGATTTTCAGAAAACTTGGCAGAGAGGTAGAACTCGATCTCCTTAGTTCACTGCTGAAAAGCTAGCCCAAAGTTAGCGACCAGTTTTGAGAAATTTTGCGTCAAAATTTGCGTTTCTATGGTAATACTCGACTCGTCACGAAAAAGCAAACGCGGAAACTTGTGGAAAGGGGAGTCGAGCCAGCTCAGACCAATAACATTATTTCGCGGTTTTTTCCAACCAATGAAAACGTTCACTTGTTGCTTTGTACCTCGATCTCCAAAAGTTGCGGAGCTGGGAGTGGTCACGTAGCAATCGACACAACTTCGCATCGTGCAAAAGGATGCTTTCCAAGTATACTTTCAGACGTGACCACTAGCTGCCAACCTCAAGTCTTGAATGTTGACTAGGACTGTAATTCCGCCTTTGAATAATTGTATGTGAAACTGAGTATGGTTTTCAAATATTCTGCCAACCTCAGAAATCACTAAAGCATTCATGTTTTTAATTACTCCTATACGTTAGTTATGCCATATGTTTGATTGTAGAGCATAAAAGATATCATTATCATTTGCTAAAAGATTGCAACCAACTTTTACTTTATTTTTCATTAATTAAAACGGAAAATATATCTTTCATATTGGTTGAAGTGAACTGGCTAGCTTATTGTCACAGCGTCGGAGATTTCCACTAATATTTGCTCTTGCACTTTATTGTGGTGATTAAGAACTAGATTAGTGCTTTGACACTGCAATTATGAAAGTATTACAAGGCACTATACATCAGGGAAATAATTTACTTTTTCCTATTCATTACGGAGTACAATGCTGTTCTGCTAGTGTCGTTGCCTGTGCTTATGCACTATCCCATAACCCTACCTAATGGACAGCAAAAGATATTGATGCTTGTGTTTATGTAAGTATTTTAAGTGTAAGCTTTTGTTATTTTGTTTACTTTGATAGCATACCAATCTAATAATTATGAAATTTATCTTTTCATCTTGGAACCAATATTCATGCTAAGTCTTGTCGACCAAATTACAATGGCTATCTATTTCCTCATGAAATTATTAAAACTCTCACATTGCCGAATAAAGTACATGTGGTTCTGAAAGCAGCTAAGGAACCTAAGTTTATTGGAGCTATTTATAACATCGAGGGTTTTGGTGATGAAATTATATATACACTAACATCATACTTTAAAACTTCCAGATGTGGCATTTTAAACTGTAATGAATATTCTTTTGGAATGATGTTTGTCGGAAATGAATTTTGGATTTTGGATTCTCATGCAAAAGACATTACTGGAAGATCTCAACATGAAGGTTTTGCAGTTCTTATTAGTTTTAGTTCTATTAATGAATTAGTCCGGTATTTGCAACAAAATTTTAATGATTCTTCCACTTACAGCATTACAGAAATAAAGTTTAAAATACATAACAATAAACCTAATTTGCTTTCCTGTCCATTAGGCGATTCTTCTCAGAATCAACCTTGTACAGATGTGAAGAAGATTCTAACACGAATCAACCTAATTTGTTTTTCTGTCCATTAAGCGATTCTTCGCAGAATCAACCTGGTACAGATGTAAAAAGAGATTCTTTCACGAATCAACCTAATTTGCTTTTCTGTCCATCAGGCGATTCTCTTCAGAATCAACCTGGTACAAATTTCAAAACAGATTCCTACTCAAATCAACCTAATATACTATGCTGTCCATTAGGCGATTCTTTTCAGAATCAACCTGGTTCAGATAAAAATGGTGATTCTTTCACAAAATCAAGAAAACTTTATGGAACAGGCTTAAAATGTCTTCAAATTTCACAACAAATAAATAAGAAAAGAAAGCTACAAATCAAGTTAGAAAACTCACGAAAAAAAAAAAAGCTTTGGTCTCAGTTCCAGCTACAATGCCCTGTCCGTTGGCTCCAAAGAACACAGCGGCTTCAGCTTTGCCAGTCACAGCAACAACAAAACTTAATAATGATAACATTCATAAAACTAAAATGATAAAAATACCAAAAGAATCTCAACTCCTAAAAACATTAAGTAAAAGGCAAATTGCTAGCAAACAATATTATATAGATAAATTGAAAAATAATCAAGAGTTTAAAGAAAAAATCCTAAGCCAAGTTAAATCTAGATTGAAAAATGATGCAGGTTACAAGTTAAGAAACCTCCAGAATGTTAAAGATAGACTTGAAAATGATGATGGTTACAAGTCAAGGAATCTTCTGAATGTTAAAAGCAGACTAGAAAATGATGAGAGTTACAAGTTAAGGAACCTTCAGAATGTTAAAAACAGGCTTGAAAATGATGAAAATTACAAGGTAAAGAACCTTCAGAATGTTAAAAACAGGCTTGAAAATGATGAAAATTACAAGTTAAAGAACCTTCACAATGTTAAAGACAGACTTGAAAATGATGAAAGTTATAAATTAAGAAACCTTGAAAATGTTAAAAAAAGACTTGAAGTATATGTAAACTATCAAGAGAACACTTCTTTAGCAAAAAGAAAATACTACGAGGAAAAATTAAAATGTAACACAGAAAAATACAATGAGCAACTTCTAATCAACAAAAAACATAAACATAGTAAAGAAAATGATTCAATTAAAAGTACACAACAGCAAGTTATTGATGAATATTTTGCAGAAATTAAGGAAGGACCAACTTGGGTTTGTTCTTGTTGTGGACATCTAAATTTTAAGAAATCGATTTCCTTACTAATGGAATTTCCCAAAGATTCAATCTTTCAACTTAAAAATATTTGTACTGCCAATCTACCAATAAATAATAAATTTATTGTCTGTCGTACATGTAAGAGATATCTTATAGCACAAAACACACCTAATAATGCTATAATAAATGGCCTTTCGTTTCCTTCTATTCCTCCCGTTTTACAAGGATGGACACAGCTGGAAGAACGACTGTTAGCTGTTCGACAACCATTTATGAAAATTATTGAACTTTCTAAATATGCTGGTCCACAATATGGACTTAAAGGAAGCTGTGTGAATGTACCAACTGAATTAAACTCTACAGTTAGTATACTACCACGTAATTAATCAGAGTCTGAAACTATTCTTATCAAACTTCAAAGAAGAATGGAAGATGAAGTTCCATACAGCTACGACCTTATTAGACCAGAACGAGTTTATAAAGCAGCAGAATATCTAGTGCAAACAGAAATATACAAAAGCATAATATTACACTTAATACTAATTGGTTACATGATGCTGAAAATCCAATTGAAGTTAAAACAGTTGACAATGAAAACATTTTAGGTATAGGCAATACAGAAGATGATCTTAATGAGGTTATAGACACAAATATTAAACAAATTAACTCAGAAAACAAACAATTTCAAAAACAAAAGCATAATAAATTTGAAGAGGTCTTTTTTGATAATGACTCAGATGAATGTTCTTCATCAAGCGATTCGTCAGATTCAGAAACAGAAACAGGCAACTATGAAACGATGGTCATGCCAGATATTTTACCAGATCATATAACTAACGATGTTGGTATTAAAATAGCTCCTGGTGAAAACCAAATTCCCATTTCATTACTTCAAGATGAAGATGTAGATATTGTTGTAATGTGGGTTCTGTGGGGAGCCGATATCAGTGTGAGTCGTAGTTCACCTGAGGGAAGACTGGCGACGAGCTCAAAGCTCGCGCCCCTTTTATTGGGTGATTGGCAAAACAACAGGAAGAACAAAGGCGATCGTAAAACAAAACTATTGTTGGGTTCTGGCTGCATGTATATGGGGATGTCGCTACCAACAGTGATCACTGATGGCCGTGCCTTCTGCTTGTTTGGGTTTGGTTAGGTTAGAGCGACAATACTACATTATTCCCTCTTTTTAGAACCCCCCTCCTTGACAAAAATCCTCGTTTTGTCACTCCCTAACTTTTTCGCCTTTGTCTCCGTTACACATTTCAGTTTTACAATTCAAAATTCAATGCTCTAACGTTAACGTTATACAATTCCAATAAATTAATTTGCAAACTTTACTAAAATCCTTAACTAATCCTGTGGACTTCCACCTTGTACAAGCCTACGGGTCGCAACCCTACTAGCTTGACTCAGTATGCAAACAAAAAGAAATTGACTTCTCCCCTAGCATGTAGCAATGCACTAGTATGACTCCTTCTCCGGACCACTATTAAGCCTGTTTAATAGAAGTTCAATCCTTCAAGGACGTCAACCACGGGAATCCGTTCCAGTTTAATTTGTGATTAGATATTGACATCTTGATGTCCTGTAGTGTGACAGAGAACCTGTAACACACAAAAGCGCTGGGAACAGTACAAGTTTGACATTTGAGCAGCTGCCTAGGGCGTAAAATTGTTAGCCCTTGGTGTCTCCTACCGGCTAATCCTATCTACGTGACACCTTAAAATCTAAACCTTTCATAACCCTTAACCTTTTTGAAGGTTATGCATACTTGCCTTTGGATTCTCGACGGAGCGCGTATATGATCCAGCGTCGTTTTCCTCGTTTCTGCGTTGAGTCTCCTTTGTCTGCGTTGCTGTGGTCTCTCCTTCGTCTTGACGTTTTTGAATGTTGCAATTTTAATTCATTACTCTCTTTTCTACTGTGAGTATGCTATTTGTTTACTTTCAGTAGCACAGTTGTTTGTATTTTTGTTCGTCTTCTCGACTCGCTTCGTCGATTGCTCGAACTCGCGGTTTTATTTCCGCTAGTCCTTGCTAAGGACCCCTTTTCATCCGCTCAGAGAATTTTCCATAACCGCCATTTTCAGCGTTCTCTTGGCTGTTAGCCGTGCTAGCAGATGATCGAATTGAGAGTCTGAAGAGACTTCAACACTCAACAAACGTTAATTTGATCATGGAATCGTACTCTGTTTCCAACAGCAGATGAGTAAGACAAGTTTAGCGTTTCTCTTCCACTGTAAAGGACTTTAGACCGCACGAGATACCGTGAGCACGTAAACAACAGGCTGCCATTTTTAGCGTACAGAGGAAGCTGTATGAGGGATTGCTGCGCGCATTATCCGCCTTGGCGTTTGTCTGTCACTCTAGGACTCTAACCCAACCTAAGTCGGGATGGCTTACCCAACCTAAGTGAAGGGCACTAACCCAACCTAAGTGAAGGGTGAAAGGCACTAACCTAAGTCGCCATCTTGGTTCCCCCTAGTCACCCCAGCCCCTAGTCACCCCGGCACCCGAGTCACCTCCGGCCCGGAGTCACCCCAGCCCCGGGTCACCTCTGACTACCCCGACACGTCGTGTAACCCAACCCAAGTTGATAGAGGCATAAGTTGAGGGGCGTAACCCAACCCAAGTTGATAGAGGCGTAATCCAGAGGGGCGTAACCCAACCTAAGTCGTCATCCTTGGGATGGCTAACCCAACGTAAGTGAAGGGTGAAAGGCACTAACCTAAGTCGCCATCTTGGCTAACCCAACCTAAGTTGAGGGGAGGGTGCCCACCTGGGGTAGTGTGTTGCCTAAGAGGCCATCGGTACACTGAGTGTCCAGAGATGTCAGGATGGCCGAGTGGTCCAAGGCAGCAGACTTAAGATCAGCGATTCGCGGGTTCGAATCCCGCTCCTGACATTATTTTTATTACAGCATTTCAATGCGCGCCCAGGAGGCACGCTGTTACGCTCGTTAGAATTTTTAACGGAAAATCCTATCCCCCCCTAGTGGGAGGCCTATACGAAACCGATAATTTGGAGTAACTGTAGTCTATATGCGATCTCGTACCACAGTCCAATGCGGCGTGCGTTTAGACACGCACAAGAGCGGTATGGAAAGACAGGTCCATGGAAGGGCACAAACAGCATAGGAAGCTGTGTAAGGCGAGGGCAGCCAAGGGCTTCTATGTCAATAACTACTGCCTCAGGGACGATATTTTTGAGAAAGAGTTCTTTTTCTCGCCCTTTTATGTAGAGATAGCGGTAGTCCCGAGTGAGTGTGCGCATTGTGTCGCGGTACTCCTCGTACGGGACACTGCCCTGGTCCCATGCCAGACCGAGAATATGTCGAGTGACATACCTGTTACACTCACGCTGCTTAGGTTAGAGAATGATCTCAGCGTATGGAGCACCGAACACAGCCGTGCCACGCGTGATGTCCCACTGGGAATCATACAAGCTGAACTCTTTGATGACATAGTCGTCATCAGCGCCTGTCAGCATTTGCATATCACAAAATGCGTACGCCATGATGGAACAGTAAAATTAAAACAACGTAAATCACTTGCACTAGTTTTTTATTTAAAAATGAAAAGATTAAAACTACTCCCTAAGTGGAAAGGGCCCCAGGCTCGCACGGAGGGCATCCTGAAACAAATGATCCACAGTCCATTAGTCTCCTTGCAGCAAAATACAAAATCATGTTAGAATTTTTAAAAAGTGAGACATCAACTTACACTGATGCGGTGAGCCCGCTGCTGCGGGGCGACCACCGCCACGGCCCGCTCGCCTGCCGACTTCCCTCGTCGGCCCCCCCGCCGGCGCTTCTTGAACGGCTCCTCGGCGCCGTCCTCGGAGTCAGAGGCTGCCCGCTTTGAGGGGCCCCCGGCTGCAGCAACGCGCGGAGTGTGCGCGGAGTGTGCGCGATGCGCTGCCGGGGCCCCTGCTGAAGCAGATGGCTGGAGGAGGGGGCCGTAGCAGTCCTCATCGACAGCAGGGCCGCCCTCCTCAGCTGGGCCTCCTGTGAACATAGAACACTAGCTTTGAAATATGACGCAAAAGGTGGGGACACACATCAAGTCGACGACTACTAACATGACGAATACCAGGGTGGGCAGGGGCAGGACGGGCAGGGGCAGGACGAGCACTAGGATGAGCGGGGCAGGACGAGCACTTACCTCTTCATCCTCGGGCACCGAGGATGCCGTCGTCGTCGTCCACGCCGACGGAGGGGGCGGGACGGCCTCTGCGGGGGGCGGCGGCGTCGGCCGCGGCGGTGACGCCGGCAGCGGTCTCGGGCAAGGAGGGGGCGGCGGGGACACCTGGGAGCGCTGGAGAGGGCGACGCCCCAGGACAAGTTGAGACTAGAACAAAAGGAATACATGTCATTAATACCCAGGTTACTTCAGGATAACACGAGCTTGGACTCAGGGGTAACGGAGGAGCAGGGAATGACAAACCCCATATTTACAAATTTTAACAAACATATTATGATTTTTTTCACACGAAGCAAATTACTGATTCACTGAAACACAATGAGCACGGTCCCTGACCTACTCTGACACGATGTTTCTGGACCACAACAGAATCTTGCCGCCATGTTCAAACCTGAACTCAACACTTTCCCACGGTCTCTCCAGACGTATTTTAACAATAACCTACAAGTTCAACACTTCACAAATGTTTTCGAGCACATATAGATCAGTATTTTATTACACAAACCTAACACAGAACTTTAAAACCATGAAATTGTAAACCTAATTGAGCCGGCTCACTAACCCTCCTCACCCCTGAGACACTCCTTTGTTTTCCCACGACCTCTCTACACGTATTTCACATCACACATCACATCAAATGCAATCACTCTACTTACAAATAACTCCTCCATCTCCCTCCTTTCGGCCCGGGAGGGGTGGAGGGCAATCTCCGGGCACTGGCCACAGCTGCGCCTGCCGCACGCCATAGCTTCGGCTTCTACCGTGGGAATGAGCGTTGAACACCCTCGGCGGCAGCGGCGTCGGCGGGACGGGTGCGCTCAGTTTTTCCAGCTTTTGTCAGCTCCCCAACCAATCAGCGCTTGCGACCACATTTTTGATACAAATGGGTGTGTTCTACACTCACCTCCAGATCGTCTGCTCAGCGATGCTTCCCTAGAGTGAGGGTGGGGGATGGAACAGACTGACGGACAGACACCAGACGGACGCCGGGCGGGATCAGGGGCAGCAGCCCCACCACCACCACCATCCACCCCGTCGCAACACGACGTTCCAGCGCCTATGGATCCTGTGTAAACCACACGCCTTCGTAGCGGTGCCGTGGCCGCGGACACCGAGTCAGCTGAGTAAGTCCAGGTGAGTTGCACACCGTTCGCTCGTTCTTCTGTCTGTTCCTCATGTTGCTGCTACAGTAAAGATTCATCTACCTATTAGCAGAATGAGCGGCTAAGGCTAACACGACGCGCCCTCCTCTGTGGGCTCCCTTACTAGGGTTCGAGAGCAAAGTAAATTACTTGTAATTTTGAGTAAATTACCCAGTAAATTACAGTTTTTTACTCGTCCAAAAATGGGTAATTTACTCCAAAAAGGAATTATTTGCAGAAGCTTAATGAGTGTTAACGAAAAATAGTTCTCAATGATAAAAAAAGTACGTAAAAGATTGAAATGAACGCTCTCTTTTCTGGAAAATTTACTAACAGCAAATGGTCTTTTCATTAATTCTCTTTTACTAGTGAAGGCGAACTAATCGATTCGTTCGGTCACATATTTGTCAAGAGAATTTAATGGAATTAATGGCACTGCCACGACAAAATTGCCGACCCTCGAACAAAAACAAGACACGGCGATGATAGAACTAAAACGTTAAGAAATTTTGTTTATTTTTTACTTGCTTTATCAGGCAAATCTGAACCGCTCTGCACTCACGCCTCACCAACGCCTTACGAACCACCGCTGGCGCATCCGTAGCGGCCAGGAGGGGGCGGGGAAGGGGGGAGGGGGGGGGGTCGGAGTAGTCCCTGAAGTAGGAGAGGGGGGAGGGAATGCCAAATCTCAGAGGGAAGGAACAGCAAAAATGTATTTCATTATGGATCGAATAGGTGATATGTAGACATGTTGGACCCTAAAAAATACTTAAATAATAATGTAAACAGCAAATATAGAAAAAACGGCAAAATTACAAAATTACTCCAAAAAAACAGTTTTTTACTGTAATTTACTTGGGTTTTTTACTCTGACCCAAAATTACCCGTAATTCTCGAACCCTATCCCTTACTCCGTGAGATGTAGAATCCGTTAGCCGGGCCTCGCCCCCGGGCGGGCCTAACCTCAACGCGCTCGTGTCGCCGTGCTGCTCTGCTCTCCGCATCATAGTCAAAGGATTTGTATTTTGTCCGCCTTGGCGGTAGGGACGATGAGACCGGCACCGTCGTGGTTCGCGGCGTGCTTCATCGTACCCTACCCCAGGCTGCGGTGGTGATTTTTGCCTTTGCTTTGTTTTGCCAGTACTTCAGCTTCAGCTTTGCTCCAGCTTTGCTTGCTTATCAGTTGTTAGATTTGTTGTTAGATTGTTCCAAATAAGGTCCACACACGAGTTAAATAAAGTTATTTAATGGAGTTATGTTTTAATTCCTGGCGCCCTAAACAAAAATAAATTAAATAACCTACACCCCTCTGCCACATGAAATAGCTTAGCTGGGCTACATCTTGATTTGATGAGAGGATTGAACTCATTACATTCAATGGCGCCCAACGTGGGGGTTGGCTTTGAACTGTTTTGTGTGTGTGGACCTTTGAGCATATAAAAGTAATGGCTTGCAGCTTTGTGACTTGATGCGTACCATGTACCTAATCTTTTATTTTCTTGTATGGGACCACCCTAGGTGTGAGGTAGCGTTGTACATTTGTTGTTGTGATTCTCTTTGTGATTATTGATTTTTGGTTGGTTATAAATAGTCAAATTAGTAGTACCTTGAATTAGTACTATGGCATTGCCCATTTTGATGGGAGACAGTATTCTTAATAGACTTTACGTTAGCCATAAAGTTCTGTTTGATCCCCTCAGTGCCAGGTTCTGCAGGCCCGGACAGAGGGTGTTGGAGCTGTTAGCTCTATTGAGGGAAAATAGGAAGGAACTTAACGGTAAAGATGTCTTGCTCTTAATCGGCACAAATGATATTTTGAAGGGTGCTGATCTTGATAGGTTAAGAAAGGCATTGAGGGATCTCGTGAGGTACCTTAGAAGACAAAAGTGTATTATCACTTTGAGTGAAATCCTTCCTATCCGTAGGCTGGAACGGCAGGCCACCGTTGTCAGCAAAATAGATAATTATAATTCATATATTCGTTCTTTTGAACTTTCTGGTATTAAAGTTTGTAGAACTTTTGATAGTTTTCGAAGCTCAGGTGTTACTATAGTAGGGTTGTTTCATACAACCTATAAATTTTCTCAACGTGTGGACCTTATCCACCCGAATAAAGACGGGTTGGAAATACTTCTTATTTGTCTGAGTGTTTAAGCTTTTACATTCAATTTAATTGTTCAATATTTTTGTGTGTGTAGTGTTTGGACCAGTAGGTCCGCTTTTGTACAAATAGTTTATTGTTGTTCTTTGTTTAAAGGTACATGACGGAGAGCAGCAGCAGTAGTGGTGACACGAGAAGGCGGTTTCAGTCAATATTTCAAGTGGATGTACGGAGTACCCAGACGGAGGAGGGTGGCGTTATTATTCAAGCATAGTATCCTTTATAGTTTAGTAGTGTTATTCCAAGTAAGTAGCGCAACATGGAGGTTCATAGGTTGGACAAGGATGAGTTGATCTATGAGTGTGCAATAAGGGGATGGCCTGTGGACCCTAATGCTAAAGTGGCCGACCTCAGGGTTAAATTAAGGGAGCGCATTGAGTTGCAAAAGGAGGGCGTGGAGTTAGAGGATTTATTGCTTCCTATTAATGTAGAGGAGGAAAAACTTCTCCTTGAGGCGAAGGTGCAGGTTATAGAGGAGAGCATTAATTTAATGACTCAAATCCCTGCGGCAGAGGAACAACCCTCTCCCAATAGAGTTCGGACTCTCTTGTCCCATTGTAATAAGAGAGCAACAAGGGCCTATACCCTTGGGGGAGAGCGAGGGGTTATCCACTCAACTTTTATGTGTACACATGATTCCTGGGAATACTGATTTCCACGATTCCCGACGATTCCCCATGATTCCTGCGATTCCCGATGATTCCCGAAGATTCCCGGTGATTCCCGAAGATTCCCAGTAATTTCCAGTGATTCCCGAAGATTCCCGGTGATTTCCACGATTCCCGGTGATTTCCACGATTCCCGATGATTTCTGCGATTCCCAATGATTCCCGAAGATTTCCGAAAATTCCCAGTGATTCCCCGTCAACTACGTTGATTCCTCGCGATTCCCGGTGATTCATCGTCACCGGCAGTGATTACCTACGATTCGCGTTAGTTTCCAATGAATCGGAAAGATTCCAATTAAACCAAACAACTTTTGATAGGCCCTATTCGAATTTTCTAGCTGCTCAATTAGCGAGGCGCCTGCCGCACAGGCAAGCCATCCTACGCTTCGCTGTAAAATCACTGATAAGCTAATATAAGGACGTAGGTCCATGGTCCATCAACCTTACTTTTACAGGCGACACTTCGTGCAGCGGGCACATCACATACCCCTGCAAACTGGGATGGACTGTGAGCTGAGCGCCTGGGGAATAAGCAACCGCTTCTCCGCTTCTCAACCAAGCCGAAAGGGTGGCATACTTGGGGGCCAATGCGAGCAGAACTCCAAGGGACGGCAGGTCGGTTAGGATCGGCTCTCGTCGGCCCGAATCGGATAGCGTCGGCTCGGACGGCCTGGAGCATCAGCACTAGTCTGCTCGTAGCCAACCATAGCCGACAAGCCGCGGTCGCTCTCGCGTCGTTATAGCCGTTATACACTGTGGAAAATATTTCCGTAGATGTACAATATATTTTGTAATTCACTATGTAAACATAACTCGTACATGTACGACTTTACATTTTTCAAGTATGTGGCTCACCAATCCATTCTGAGTTGATACGTATAGTTATAAAAAATTTACAATATGAATCGTAACTGTACAAGACCTCCCATGAAAAATTTTCCCAATGATTCCCAGTGATTCCCGCAATTCCCGATGATTCCCGATGATTCCCCATTGATTCCCGTCGATTCCCCGAGATTCCCCGTGATTCCCTGTGATTCCCCGTGATTCCCCGCGATTCCCCGCGATTCCCGTGATTCCAGCGATTCCCGATGATTCCCGACGATTCCCGACATGATTCCCGGGGGTCTGTACACATGATTCCCAGGTTGGACCACCCCTCGGGGGAGAGGCAGGTAAATCTATTAAGTCAGTACTGATCCAATTGAGGGCTCTGGCTGACATTTTTAGAGGGTTAGGTTCCACTGCAGTTTTCAATGCCACAACAGTGCCTTCTGTTTCATCGATTCCAAAGTCCAAGTCTAAATCTAAATCGAAGGCCAAGTCAAGTTCTGCAAGTAGTGATAGTTCAAGTGACAGTGGTAGCTCTTCTGAGAACAAAAAGAAAAAGAGAAGGAAGAAGGAAAGGCGTCAGAAACCCATTTAACCCATTTCCGACCGAAAATGTTCAAATTTGAACGCTGGCGGAAATCGGCACGCGTACAAAGTCTGCCGATTTCACAACGCATTCTCGCCGGGGCCTACTTTAGGGCCGTGCCGATTTGCGCCATTGCGTCTTCCAGACCGGAAACGCACTCCAGGCCGTAGCCCTGTCATAGGACAACCCATTTCCGACCGAAAATGTTCGAATTTGAACTCTGGCGCAAATCGGCACGCGTACAAAGTCTGCCGATATCACGACGCATTCTCGCCGGGGCCTACTTTTGGACCATGCCGAATTGCGCCATTGCGTCTCCCAGACCGGAAACGCACTCCGGGCCGTAGTCCTGTCATAGGGCAACCCATTTCCGACCGAAAATGTTCAAATTTGAACGCTGGCGGAAATCGGCACGCGTACAAAGTCTACAGATTTCACAACGCATTCTCGCCGGGGCCTACTTTGGGGCCTTGCCGATTTGCGCCATTGCGTCTCCCAGACCGGAAACGCACTCCGGGCCGTAGTCCTGTCATAGGACAACCCATTTCCGACCGAAAATGTTCGAATTTGAACGCTGGCGGAAATCGGCACGCGTACAAAGTCTGCAGATTTCACAACGCATTGTCGCCGGGGCTTACTTTGGGGCCTTGCTGATTTGCGCCATTGCGTCTCCCAGACCGGAAACGCAGTCCAGGCCGTAGTCCTGTCAAAGGACAACCCATTTCCGACCGAAAATGTTCGAATTTGAACCCTGGCGCAAATCGGCACGCGTACAAAGTCTGCCGATTTCACGACGCATTCTCGCCGGGGCCTACTTTGGGGCCGTGCCGATTTGCGCCATTGCGTCTCCCAGACCGGAAACGCACTCCCGGCCGTAGTCCTGTCATAGGACAACCCATTTCCGACCGAAAATGTTCGAATTTGAACCCTGGCGCAAATCGGCACGCGTACAAAGTCTGCCGATTTCACGACGCATTCTCGCCGGGGCCTACTTTTGGGGACCCGTGCCGATTTGCGCCATTGCGTCTCCCAGACCGGAAACGCACTCCGGGCCGTAGTCCTGTCATAGGACAACCCATTTCCGACCGAAAATGTTCGAATTTGAACGCTGGCGGAAATCGGCACGCGTACAAAGTCTGCAGATTTCACAACGCATTCTCGCCGGGGCCTACTTTGGGGCCTTGCCGATTTGCGCCATTGCGTCTCCCAGACCGGAAACGCACTCCAGGCCGTAGTCCTGTCAAAGGACAACCCATTTCCGACCGAAAATGTTCGAATTGGAACCCTGGCGCAAATCGGCACGCGTACAAAGTCTGCCGATTTCACGACGCATTCTCGCCCGGGCTTACTTTGGGGCCGTGCCGATTTGCGCCATTGCGTCTCCTAGACCGACAACGGACTCCCGGCCGTATTTCTGTCATAGGACAACCCATTTCCGACCGAAAATGTTCGAATTTGAACTCTGGCGCAAATCGGCACGCGTACAAAGTCTGCCGATTTCACGACGCATTCTCGCCGGGGCCTACTTTTGGACCATGCCGAATTGCGCCATTGCGTCTCCCAGACCGGAAACGCACTCCGGGCCGTAGTCCTGTCATAGGACAACACATTTCCGACCGAAAATGTTCGAATTTGAACGCTGGCGGAAATCGGCACGCGTACAAAGTCTGCAGATTTCACAACGCATTCTCGCCGGGGCCTACTTTGGGGCCGTGCCGATTTGCGCCATTGCGTCTCCCAGACCGGAAACGCACTCCGGGCCGTAGTCCTGTCATAGGACAACCCATGTCCGACCGAAAATGTTCGAATTTGAACGCTGGCGGTAATCGGCACGCGTACAAAGTCTGCCGATTTTCCAACGCATTCTCGCCGGGGCCTACTTTGGGGCCGTGCCGATTTGCGCCATTGCGTCTTCCAGACCGGAAACGCACTCCCGGCCGTAGTACTGTCATAGGACAACCCATTTCCGACCGAAAATGTTCGAATTTCAACTCTGGCGCAAATCGGCACGCGTACAAAGTCTGCCGATTTCACGACGCATTCTCGCCGGGGCCTACTTTGGGGCCGTGCCGATTTGCGCCATTGCGTCTCCCAGACCGGAAACGCACTCCGGGCCGTAGTCCTGTCATAGGACAACACATTTCCGACCGAAAATGTTCGAATTTGAACGCTGGCGGAAATCGGCACGGGTACAAAGTCTGCCGATTTCACGACGCATTCTCGCCGGGGCCTACTTTGGGGCCGTGCCGATTTGCGCCATTGCGTCTCCCAGACCGGAAACGCACTCCCGGCCGTAGTCCTGTCATACGACAACCCATTTCCGACCGAAAATGTTCGAATTTGAACCCTGGCGCAAATCGGCACGCGTGCAAAGTCTGCCGATTTCACAACGCATTCTCGCCGGGGCCTATTTTGGTGGGGGTCGCTCCAAATCAGCTCCTCGGACATAACAGCTCCTCAGACAAAACAGCTCCTTTCGAGTCGAAAGGACTAAGTTCACGGCGAGAATGATTGCACGAGAATCACCACCTGCGGCAGAACCGCTCCTCGGACATATCAGCTCTGTTATAATCTGAAAATGTATAAACTAGTCTTAATGAAAAACCACCGGTGATTTCTCCAGACATTCCTATGTTTAAAGAATGCTGTACAAAGTCTGAGAATCACCGGGAGGTCAGTATTGTTCCTTGTTATATGTGCACAAATGTAAATACCGTACCAATGATCGACTGTAAAATTCTGAATAAAAACAAAAGTGGATATATAGACACTGCAGCAGTTATTACAGTTATCCCAAGGACAAGAAACCTCGCAGTAGCAAGGCTCAGACTAAAAGGAGTCACATCACACAAAGCAAGCCTATATGGTCCGACCATGACAGAGTTTGAAATTGGAGGCAAAATATTCAAACACGAGACATATGAGGCAGATATCTAGGAACATATCTTGGGAATAGATTTCTTGAATAAATTTGATGCAGTTATAGGCGTAAAGAAACAAGTCCTAGAGATTGGTGAGGGGCCTAACAGGGTAGAAGTACCATTTACGTTAGGAGAGACAAAAAATGCAAACATTTATACTACGGACAGGGTATCCTATATAGTGAGGGCTGAGAGCAGCTTCATACTTAAACCTTTCGTGGAGAGAGAGGTTGCCACAATACTTAGGACGGATACGGTAACTGATGAGTCAGTTAGGGGGAGAACTGACGCCTGTCAGAGTAGTGGACACACTCAGGGTCTAGACTTGGGTGAAGGGGACCACACCCAGGGCAGGGTGGTTCTCAACACTCAGGTAGTGGGCCAAGCAGTGTCGTCAGACTCTGAAGGAGATAAAATAAAGGGATCCCTAAATCAATACCTACCTACAAGGAAGACACACGTAGTTTTGGCACCCAAGGCAAGACTAACGTAGTTCAGGGACCCGAGGCAAAACTCACGTACTTCTGGACCCCTCGGAAAGACTCACGTACTTTCTTCGTTATAAGATAGGAACTACGTGAGTCTTTCCGAGGGGTCCAGAAGTACGTGAGTTTTGCCCCGGGTCCCAGTACTACGTTAGTCTTGCCTCGGGCCCCAGAACTACGTGTGTCTTCCTTGTAGGTATCGAAATGAGAACAGCCAGTTACCAGGGGAGACTAAGTTAGGATTATTCGTATCTAATCCAGCATTTGGAAACAAGGTTTCCAAACTACCACCAGGAGTGGTAGCGCAATCAGGCATTATACCTTGTCTAACAGCACCAATCTCTGTGACCATACAAAATCTGGGGGATAAGTGTATCACAATACCAAAGTACGCAGTACTAGGAGAGGTATTTATCCTACACCCAGATACGTATGAAAAAGAATTTAATCAGGACTTCAAAGAGACAGGGGAATATGACGAAGGGGAAGAAATAGAAAACATGGATGTAGATGTAGATGCGGATGAAATAGCACAGGTGAACGTGGTCAACCATGACACAACTCCATTTTCTGACGCAGAAATCAACACTGTTCCAAGTCTCCCAGAGATAAAGGAAGACGAACCACTTCCAAAAGACTTGCAGGAGTTGGTAGATAGATGCACGCAGCTATCTGAAACAGAAAAACAGGAGTTGGCTAAAGTGCTAAGAAAGCATCATGACATCTTTGCAAAGGACAACACCACGTTTGGTAAATGTCCCTGGATAAAATTCAGGATTGACACTGGTGATCACCCACCCATTAAACAAACAGCCAGACCTATACCAATTCATTATAGGCAGGCAGTAAGGGAGACTATAAAGAAATATTTAGAGCAAGGTGCTATAAAGCCTAGTCAATCGGCATGGGCTTCTCCTATTCTATGTGTGATGAAAAAGACAGGAGAAGTAAGGGTCTGTATTGACTATAGAGCTTTAAATGCAGTCACAAGAGTCCCCGCCACGCCTATACCAAGGGTACAGGATATGCTGCAGCATATGGGTGGCAAAAAGATGTATCATGCTTTCGATTTAGGACATGGATACCACAACCTGGAAATTCATCCTGATGATCAACCCAAAACGGCTATAATATTACCGGAAGGTCTGGGACTTGCACATAGGCAGTTTGAGTTTACCAGGTTAAGCTTTGGACTGGCCGCAGCACCAGGTGCCTTCCAGTATATTACAGACCGAGTCATTACCCCTGCAAAAGTCAAAACACCCGAAAATGACTTAGGTGAAACTGTATCATCAGTTTACCTGGATGATATCTGCATAGGAGGAGACAATTTCACACAAATGCTCCAAAAGTTGGAAGCATTACTTAATGGAATACGAGCAGCAGGCTTCCTTCTAAAAGCCAAAAAGTGTGAACTCTTCCAGCCAGAAGTCTCGTATCTAGGCCACAAATTGTCTGAAAAAGGAATAAAAACTGATCAGAACAAAATAGACAAAATACTCAGTTGGCCAGCACCAACCAATGTAAAAGAAGTAAAGTCTTGGCTTGGTTTGGTACAGTACTACTCAAAGTATGTTCCCCATATGGCAACAATAGCAGCGCCAATATTTAAGCTACAAAAACAGGGACAAATCTTTGACTGGACTACAGAGTGTCAAGAAGCTTTTGACAAAATTAAAAAGCTACTAACAACGGCACCAGTGCTGGGAACACCATATGTGACAAAGGGACCTTTTACTATCACAACAGACGCTAGTCTCACAGGTCTTGGGTGTGTTCTCAGTCAGGAACAAGATGGTAAAGATGTCACCATAGCATACTGGTCTAAAACTCTAAACCCAGCACAGAGGAATTATTGCACTACCCACAGGGAACTTTTAGCAGTTGTAGAAGCCATCAAAACATTCCATCACTACCTAGCAGGGCCTCCATTTATAGTGAAGTCTGATCACGCAGCACTGCAGTGGTTAAAGAACTTCAAGAATCCCACGGGCGAGTTGGCACGATGGCTGGAAAGACTGGTTCCATACAAGTTCCAAGTGGTACACGTCAAAGGTAACAGCATAGGGCATGCAGAGGCCCTATCCAGGAGACATTGTGACAATTGCAAGAAGTGTGACCGCCTAGAGGAAAGAGACAAAGAGGTATTAGTGTGCAAATGCAGCACAACTAAAGTTTGTGAAAATAACTGTACAAATTGTCTCTTTGAAGAAAGAAAACAGATAAGATTGACTAATAACACCATTACCGTTAACTGGACAAAAGTTGTTCCTGATGATAGCCCAACAGACATCAGACAGGCTCAATTGCTTGATCCCGACATAATGCCTATTATGGTAGCAGTACAGGATCAAAAGAAACCTGAATTTCAGGAGATTGCAGAAAATAGCAACAAGACCAGGTCACTTTGGTTCCAGTTCAACTCATTAGTGATCGAGGGAGGAGTTCTCTACAGAAAGTTTGAACATCCCAGTGGTCTAAAAGAGAAGGAAAGGAGTCATAAACGGTAAAACAGGAAGGAACGAACAAGCACAAAAACAAGGAAACTAACCTTCCTCCTCAGACCCGGCACTAGAGGAAGACTCGGGCTCAGGGGCATCCTGAAGCTGCAACCGGTGCAGTTCCAACTGCGAATAAGCAAACAACAATAACTAAACGCGCAGAGATTTTCATAAGAATGGCGCGAAAGAAATGCTTACAAAAGGAGCGCGTAAGCAACGAGCACAAATGTAAGGGGTGTGAGGTCCATACAAAACAGTTAAAGGAACTTTCTTAGCGCAAAATACATAGGACCCAGTAAGCACAAAAAATGGAGAGGCGTGAGGTGCACATTGGCCACAAAGTAAAACTGGCTCTCCATCCTCGGTGGCACGATGAAAATTAAAAACCACAACGGAAGACATGTTGAAGTGAAAAACTCACACTCAAAGCTGCAACTATGGCATCATGGTCAAGGACCGCAGGCTGAACCAAGCCATGGGGGTAAATAACACCAGGAGGAGGAACCTGCTCGATCTCCTGATCTTGATGCAAAACAATCTGAAATAAATAAATAAATAGAAATGCAAAAAAGAGATGAATATAAATGTTTATACATAAAAAAAAAAGAGAGAAACTTACGAAACATGGCTCCAAGCAACATCCGCAGGACATAAAGCTGTTCAGGGACAAGTAAGAGGAAGGAACCTCCAAAGAATATTGCGTGTAGCTTGGATTCACGACAGTCCATACAGGATTAAAATGGTCCACACAAATACATTGGACACAGATCTAAACGACCAAACCGAAATAAACTGCCGTTAGTACAAAGGCTCGGGAGAACGACGGGAGAAAAAAGCGTCACAAAGCGTCACTTACTCGTTGAAAATCATTTTCACCGATGATCTGACCAGAATAATGTTGAACAAGAAGGTGGGAAGTCATAATGAACAGAAATGAAGCGATGAAAAGAGAAAAAGAGGACCAAAGACGCTAACAGATAACGGATAAATCAAACGACCGTTAAAGTGACGCGACCAAAGCAACAAGTGAATAGCGACGCGCACGACCAGGGGAAGTTTTCTTGGAAAAGGTGGAGGGGGTAAGGAGCGACAGCCAATCAGAAGCAAGGACCGAAGCGACCGGCTCGGCAGCGCGGTTCGCGTTCGGGAGACCCGAAGTTCAAACGGATAACGGATCCGACAGACGGCAAGCTCCGAGATGATGAAATGAAAATAAACAGCACTAGTGTGGAGAACACATTCAGAAAAAAGAGGAGGATAGAAGTTAAAGAAATATTTCCAAAAGAAATCGGAAATCTAAAAATCAAACACATCAAGACGACGCAGAGCAACCTCAGGACAAGAGCAACGACGATCAACGGAGGCAGAAGGAATCGACGCTGGATCAGACACACGAAACATCCTTTGTTTACAAGCTAAGTATCCCTTAACCTCAAGTGGTTAAAAGTGTTCAGCAAGTTAAAATTTTAAGGTGTCACGTAGATAGGATTAGCTAGAGGGTAGGAGACACCTAGGGCTAGCAAAGCAAGCTCTAAGGCAGTGGTAGGAAAGTGCAACATTTACTGTTCCAGGATTCATTGTGTGTTTCAGGTATCCTGTTACACCCTTACAGCAACTTCAAGATCTCAAGACCTAATCATATTCAAACTGGTAAGGAACCCCGTGGTTGACACCCTTGAAGGACTTGACTATTAAACAGGATTAATAGTGGGCCGGAGGTCATTGGCTGAGCGACAGCGAAGCCTATTACGCCACTGTAGTGCTAAAAAAGTTCAATGTCCGTGTGTCTGTCTGTCTGTGTGTCTGTCTGTCTGTGTGTCTGTGTGTCTGTTCGCACGATAACTCGAGAACGAGTCAAGATATCGACCTGAAATTTTTACTGTAGTTTCTTGGCCTAAAAAGCTCGGACGAGTTCAAATATGAACACTCTAGCTCAAAAATTGACCCTGCTAAAAATTGATTTATATTTTTTTAAAAAATTGATTTTATTATTACAAAATTGTATGATGTTCTAAGGGGTATCTCGGCGAGTTGCGACCCTGTGGACGAAAATTTCGTCCGTTTTGCTCTATCTCTTACTGTTTAGCCACTACAGTGGTAAATGTGGACGAAAAGTCGTCAAAATGCATGTTGGGTGTCGTTTTCAGGGTAATCTGTCAAGATGCGATCCTTGGGGCAAAAATTTTGCCTGTTTGGCTCTGCGGAGAAGGGTTTCGGGGCTCGGGCCCTTCGCGTAAAAATCCCTGGCCTATTTTAAATAAAGAAAAGCGGGTGTCCAGGGGGCAGCAGCCCCCTGGCTTAAATGAGTAAATCTCAAATCATGCAGGCTCGTAATAAAGAAAAGCGGGGGTCCAGGGGGCGGCAGCCCCCTGGCTTAAATGAGTAAATCTTAAACCATGCATGCTCGTAATAAAAAAAAAATTCTAACGCTAACGCGTTAAACGGCCCCCTAGATATTAACACTTACTTCAGAATTTTTATATATAAAAAAAAAAAAACTTTGATAATATTCATCAGTCACAACGCTCGCTCAAAACCAAATCTTAAATTTTATCTACCTCAATTTTGCTTTCTACATCGTGCTTTTGCTACACAAAATATCGGTGGGCCAGCTATCAACAACGCTGCCGCGCCGCAAGCAATCACCATAAAAACCAAACATGCGAAAAAAAATTAACAGTTAGGAAAAAATGTCATTTTAGGAAATTCTGGTACGCTTGAAGTCAATTAATGTTTTGGTTTCACAGAATATTTTCGCGGATGGTCTATGTAGAAGATATTGAGCTACAAAGTTTTTACCTTTTTGGTTGAGTAACTCAATATGTTTAGACTCAGTGTTTGATCTGTGTCATTAGTTTAAGTAGCATGACAAATTTCATCATTGTCGATCAAACGACTAAGAAATTTGCTTTTTTGCTTAATTTTAAAATTTTGCTTCAGACATGTCCGATCAGCTTGATTTTTGAACTGTAGGCTCATTATGCAATGGTCATTCGAACACTGAATTGAAATTTTTACTACAACGTGTTCTTCCAAATTTTAGTTTTTGAACTACTGTGCATGAGTTGAATCAACAGGTCCTCCCCAGCCACGCCTCTCTTCCCCGGCGCGCCGAGGCGTCGAGCTCCAACAATAGCGACCCGGCTCGGCACAGGGTGCTCGGCTCGCAATTGCCATAGAAACACGTGATGCAAACGAGTTTCACACAAAAACTGACAGACAGCTCGTCATCGGACATACCTCAAAAATTTTCTAATTTTGCATAGTATTTTTCAGTAGAATTTGGTGAAGATTCGCTCGACGGGATCGGCTGCGCCCATAAGGGGCCATCGTCAAGAATAAATAATAAATAAAAAACTCACGGGCGTGAGCAATAGGCACCCCTAACGGGGGCCTAAAAAAAGCAGGGGGCCAGGGGGCGGCAGCCCCCTGGCTAAAACGAGTAAATCTTAAATCATGCAGGCTCGCCAGCGCCGCAGGCCTAGGTAGATGTACGCAGGCCCGTCGCAGCGTAACAGTGTTTCGCGATCTATCGCGAAGGCTGTTACGAGAGACGGTGTCTGGCGTACATCTACCAAGTACTAATGCATTGCTACATGCTAGGGGGAAAGTCAATTCGTTTTTGTTTGCACACTGAGTCAGACCAGTAGGGTTGAATAACCCGTAGGTTTGCACAAGGTGGAAGTCAACAGGTTTAGTTAAGGATTCTGATTTTGAAAAATAATTTATTGAATTGTATAACGTTAACGTTAGTTCAGTGAAGCTTGAATTGTAAAAACCAAAATTTTGTAATGAAGACAAAGGCGAAGTCTAGGATGTGATGAAATGTGAAAATTTCTTGAGAGAGAGGGTTCTAAAAAGAGGGAATAGTGTAGTATTATCATCATTATAACCTAACCAGGTCAAACGTAAACTAGGTAGATGTACGCCAGACACCGTCTCCCGTAACAGGCTTCGCGACATCTCGCGAAACACTGTTTCGCTGCGACGGGCCACCGTACATCTACCTAGGCCTGCGGCGCTGGCGAGCCTGCATGATTCAAGATTTACTCATTTAAGCCAGGGGGCTGCCGGCCCCTGGACCCCCGCTTTTCTTTATTACGAGCCTGCATGATTTGATATTTACTCATTTAAGCCAGGGGGCAGCCGCCCCCTGGACCCCCGCTTTTCTTTATTTAAAATAGGCCAGAGGGCTGCCGCCCCCTGGACCCCCGCTCGCATCTTTTCATTATGTAACCAATTTTCCAATTTTTACGTGAACGGCCCGAGCCCCGAAACCCTTCTCCGCAGAGCCAAACAGACAAAATTTTTGCCCCAAGGATCGCATCTTGATAGATTACCCTGAAAACGACACCCAACATGCATTTTGACGACTTTTTTGCCACATTTACCACTGTAGCGGCTAAACAGTAAGAGATAGAGCAAAACGGGCGGAATTTTCGTCCAAAGGGTCGCAACTCGCCGAGATACCCCTTAGGACACTATACAATTTTGTAATTTATAAAATCTATTTTTTTTAAATATAAATCAATTTTTAACAGGGTCAATTTTTGAGCTAGAGTGTTCATATTTGAACTCGTCCGAGCTTTTTAGGCCAAGAAACTACAGTAAAAATTTCAGGTCGATATCTTAACTCGTTCTCGAGTTATCGTGCGAACAGACACACAGACAGACACACAGACAGACAGACAGACACACAGCCAGACACACGGACATTGAACTTTTTTAGCACTCCAGTGGCGTAATAGGCTTCGCTATCGCTCAGCCAACAATATATATATTTATATATATAGGTTTGGGCGAATAGTTATTATTGGGGCTGGGCCCCAATTTTGGGCGAATAGGCACAGTGTATTATCTTTCTCATTAACATTATCCTCTTGCTGGAAACCATTATCATCCTGATGAAAAAAAATCATCTTCCTGGAAAACAACATTTACAGGTTCCTGAGCTGGAGTATCCTTGCCGAGTACAAAAGCCAAGGAATCGTCTGGTCCATTAGTTGCAACATTATTATCATCACAAGGCTCTCCGTGCTCTTGTCCTTTATCACCAGATTGCTCTGAAAATGTATTTTAAAATGAGAACCAACAGACTTTAGAACCTACTATGATTTGCCGTGAGCATCTGTACTCTTACCATTCATTTTATTTCTTGTGGACTGCGATCTGAACCCTTCGGGCCATTCATTTCTGGAGAGATAAGACATTGCCTCAAAGTATACCCACTGATCTTGGTGTTTTTTGTCTCGCTTTTTAAGACCACAGTATGTTACTTGTAGCCCCCTCCTCTTCAGATACAGCTCATCAGGAGTAAAGTAATATCCTAGAGCCTTCATGTCACGAGAAATGTTGGCATACACACTTTTAGGAGTCTTTTTCTTCTTAAACTCATCAAGATACGATGACCCCATAACATTGAGAAAAGTGTGGCCAGCATCTTCGTTATACCATGATGAACAAATGCTAGGCTTCTCTTCATCTGTGAAGGGGAATAAAAAGCATTGATGATGAACTATATAATACACAAGAGTATCAGCTGAGCTTCAGATTAGATCCTTACCCAAAACTTCAACATCCTCAACTTCAGCTCCATTGTTAATGATCATCGACGCTTCAAAGCTGGCATTCAAACTTTTCACTGCTCTGGAAGGGCCCTCTCCAACATCTGCCCATACAAAAGTAATGAACCATCACATACAAATCTCATATAATATGAAGAAGTATGTAAACTACATTACCACTCTCCACCATGGTGGATTCAGCAAGGGGATGGAAAACAAAATTGCTCCTTGGCTTAGCCTTCTTATGGTGCGGGCTTCTCAGGTCATCGACCGGCTCCGCAGGTTTGCTCAAAGGCCTGACTCCCGACCTCTTCAAGGCCTGAATCTTTCTGTACGTCGCCTTCTCATCTAAAACATAAATAATCACGATGACCTATGAGAGAACAAAGAAACCTAGCCGAGATAAACACCTAACCCACATTTGCTAGATTCAAATACTTACCATAATCGTACTTCGCCTTATCACGTTCATTAATTTTAATGCAATATCTGTTACCGTTTTCTGGATCAACCAGGGAATAATCGACCTCTTTCTCTTTGTTCTTGCTCATTTTTGATAATCTAACTTATAAAAAGGTCCAAGATGGCACACATTCACGCAATCCGAAACCGCCTTACCGCCAATTCGCGCCGAATCAGGAGTTTCGAAGCATAGAGGGGCAACCTCATACATGCAGCATGTAGACCGTAAAGCTTTGCCGCTGGGAGCAGCACCGCCACCCCGCCGCCGCACGGAGGAATGATCGACTGATCGACGCGCAGCCCTCGAAACGAGATCCCGCCCTCTGCCGAACTACTGTCGCCGAGGGTGTTTGATTTTCATTAAATGAATAATAAAGGTATAAAACATCGAAAACTGGGCTCGCGAAGAGTAAAAATGCGCAAAGGAAGCATCTGCTAATGTGCTAATCTGCTAATCTGCTAATGTGCTAATGTTCTTAACCCGATACAGCCAATATTACTTTCAGAGCAGAATTCTAGAAACTTGAAGGAAGTAAAGGGTGGGCCATTATCTGTAACTATTTCTAATGGAAATCCCATTACACTAAAACAGCCATACAATGTTTCAATTACTACATCAGCATTTGTGTTTTGCAACAACCATATATCCAGCCATTTAGAATGACTATCAATCAGAATTAGGTAGACATTTTTATCGAGGAAAAAGAAATCTAAATGTATGCGAGCCCATGTTTCTAAAGTGTCAGGCCACTTTGCATTGACCTTTAAGGGTCTGAAGTTTACCAATGCACAAGGTTCACAAGAGGCCACATGTTTGTCAATATGAGTATTTAAATATGGCCACCAGACATTTAATTTTGCTCTCATTTTCATCCTTGTTGCTCCGGAATGTCCTTCATGGAGTAAATCTAGGACTTGAGATCTAAGAGCAGGGGGTACACACACTCTGTCACCAAATACAAGACAATTATTATGCACACTTAATACATGTCTCACATCAAAGTATGGTTTTAGCTTGACATCTAAATTATTTGGCCATTTGTCCTCATGAATACAGGAGAGCACTTGAGATAGAACACTATCTTTCATTGTTTCATCCCCAACAATTTCCGAATTTAAAGGGAGAGAATAAGGTACTGATAAATGAGCAACAGTGTCTATACATATTTGTGACAATGGCAATCTAGAGAGAGTACCAGGTAAACCCATACTCTGGAAACTCAGGTGTGAGACTCGTTGTGCCTCACACCAAATGGTGTGAGACTCGTTGTGCCTCACACCAAATGGAGTGATACTTCCCTATACCAAATGGTGTGAGGCACAGAGGGTCTCACACCATTTAGTGTGAGGCACAACGAGTCTCACACCATTTGGTGTGAGGTATGTTTGCCTCACACCGTTTGGTGTGAGGTATTTTGCCTCACACCATTTGGTGTGAGACTGTCTCACACCTGAGTTTCCAGAGTAAGTTCAGATTTTCTGTACTCAGTTTTGAATCTGTAAGCACCAAGTGTTAGTGCCCAATGCTGAATCCGCATTGCAGCCACTACTGGAATATCTTTGCCAGGGGAGAGAATTACTTTTAAAGGTGTACTATCCGTCACCAGGATGAAATCTCTACCATACACATATTTATGAAAGTAATGACTTACAGCTAAAACAATTGCTAAAGCTTCTCTTTCTATTTGTGGATATTTTTGTTGTACTGGGCTAAGAGAACAAGAAAAATGCAGAACAGTTCTATCAGTATTATCAATGCGATGGGCCAACATTCCTGCAACGCCATAAGGTGACGCATCTGTTGAAACAATTATAGGTAACCTGGGGTCATAATGGGTTAATGTAGCATATTTTAAAATCATCTCTTTACATTTTAAAAGTGCTTTGTCACAATCAGGAGTCCAATTCCACTTTACACCTTTTTGCAAAAGTTCATGAAATACATGGAGGGTGTCTGCAAACTTGGGCAAAAATTTTCTATAAAAATTTATGCTACCTAGGAAGGAACGGAGTTGGGTTACATTTTTAGGCACTGGAGCTTCAGTAATAGGTCTTGCACGTTTTTCCAGAGTATGGATGCCAACACTATCTATTTTATGTCCTAGGTATTCTATTGAATCCACATACCACTGACATTTTGCTTCTTTAATCCTCACATTGTGACTAGACAACACTTTAAATAAGGCATTCAAAATTATGTCAAGCTGTCCTGTAGTTTCTGCACCAACTACAATATCGTCAATGTAAGCGACCATTTTCACTTCTTTGTTGTGGCCATTTACTCTTAATTCCATTCGAACTTCATTTAGCATCTGGTCCATTACGCATTGAAAGTTCATTGGTGCTGATGCAACTCCAAACTGTAGGCGCGTTGGTTTTAGCAGACCAAGTGGTGTATTGACTGTCAAAATTTTACGTGATGACTCATCCAATTCTAGTTGTAGAAAAGCTTCTGATAAATCTATTACACAGAACAATTTACAACCTCCAATAGATGTAAAAATATCAGAAGGTACAGGCAATGGGTAATAGTCTAACTCTATATTTGGGTTGAAAGTTCTTTTATAGTCAACTACATTTCTAAGTGACCCATCAGGCTTCTTAATGGGCCAAGCAGGGGATGCCCATTCACAGTCAACAACTTGTTCATAGTGTCCATCTTGAATAGATTTACGCAACAAATTGATATAATCTTCTGTCATAGCATACGGCACTGGGTAGCACTTATTCTTGACTACTGGTTGTGCCCCTTCTTTCAGAATCACCGATGCAGTAAAGCCAATGATAGAACTAGATCTATCAGAAGAGAACACATTAGGGTATAACAGTTTTAACTTGTCTATTTCTGTAGCAGCTTGGGAGGAGAGAACATGGTTGCACTGGATTTCTTCTGTATCACTCACTGAATTTAATACATTAAAATAATTCGTCCAGCCAGGTTTCAGAATGTCAAGCCAGTCTCTTCCCAAAATAGGTTGAAACTGTAGTGGTGAGGAACCCACTGTCACTGACAATGAGTAGGTCTTGTTTCTCACTAAAACAGGCATCTGTATTTTGCCATCAATTTCTACACTATGGCCAGTCAATCCACGCACTTTCAGATAGGAATTTACAAGCTGCGTTGTAGGGAAATACTTGAAAAAGTCACTTGAATGCATAATTGTCACTCCAAAACCAGTGTCAAGTTCTGCTCGCACAGGTTGGCCTCCAATGCTGATGATCACATATTCGGGTTCATTTCTTTCCACTAATGAGTTCACTGTCTCCAACGAGTGAACGGGCATGTCTGTTACAATCTCGATATGAATGGGAGCACACTGTAATGTCACATAATCACTTTCACTTGGTTCACTATTCGCACACGGTAGTGTGTTTACTGAACACTTCAGTAACGCTGTGGATAACTCAGATTCTACACTAGATGTTATTGTTGGAGTATTGAACACACTGGAGTCTCTGTTGCTAATTGCATTTTCAATGTTTTAAATTTCTTGAGTAAGCATTTCAGCAAATTTTTCTTGTGAAAACGACAAGCTAAAGGCACAATTTCTCATACTCACTTGCAGCGATACCCCACCCACCCAGCTATATCTAGCTCAAACGACTAGGAAACGACTGCTTTCTCTCTAGTGCTAGGCTTGTGCCCAGCCAAAGATTTGTCGTATTCTCGTCGTCCCGTCTCGTGCTCGTCGCGCTGCACTAGAGGGCAAACAGACACCGCTGACTGAAGAATGACAACGCGACAAGCACAAGCCAGGACGACGAGAATACGACAAATCTATGGCTGGGTAGGGGACAAGCCAGCGAGAATGCGTCCTGAAATCGGCATACTTTGTCCGCGTGCCGATTTGCGCCATGGTTCAAATTCGAACATTTTCGGTCGCAAATGGGTTGTCCTATGACAGGACTACGACCTGGAATGCGTTTCCGGTCTGGGAGACGCAATGGCGCAAATCGGCACGGCCCCAAAGTAGGCCCCGGCGAGAATGCGTCGTGAAATCGGCAGACTTTGTACGCGTGCCGATTTGCGCCAGAGTTCAAATTCGAACATTTTCGGTCAGAAATGGGTTGTTGTATGACAGGACTACGGCCGGGAGTGCGTTTCCGGTCTGGGAGACGCAATGGCGCAAATCGGCACGGCCTCAAAGTAGGCCCCGGCGAGAATGCGTTGTGAAATCGGCAAACTTTGTACGCGTGCCGATTTGCGCCAGGGTTCAAATTCGAACATTTTCGGTCGGAAATGGGTTGTCCTATGACAGGACTACGGCCTGGAGTGCGTTTCCGGTCTGGGAGACGCAATGGCGCAAATCGGCACGGCCTCAAAGTAGGCCCCGGCAAAAATGCGTTGTGAAATCGGCAAACTTTGTACGCGTGCCGATTTGCGCCAGGGTTCAAATTCGAACATTTTCGGTCGGAAATGGGTTGTCCTATGACAGGACTACGGCCTGGAGTGCGTTTCCGGTCTAGAAGACGCAATGGCGCAAATCGGCACGGCCCCAAAGTAGGCCCCGGCGAGAATGCGTCGTGAAATCGGCAGACTTTGTACGCGTGCCGATTTGCGCCAGGGTTCAAATTCGAACATTTTCGGTCGGAAATAGGTTGTCTAATGACAGGAATACGGCCTGGAGTGCATTTCCGGTCTGGAAGACGCAATGGCGCAAATCGGCACGGCCCTAAAGTAGGCCCCGGCGAGAATGCGTTGTGAAATCGGAAGACTTTGTACGCGTGCCGATTTCCGCCAGCGATCAAATTTGAACATTTTCGGTCGGAAATGGGTTGTCCTATGACAGGACTACGGCCCGGAGTGCGTTTCCGGTCTGGGAGACGCAATGGCGCAAATCGGCATGGCCCCAAAGTAGGCCCCGGCGAGATTGCGTCGTGAAATCGGCAGACTTTGTACGCGTGCCGATTTGCGCCAGAGTTCAAATTCGAACATTTTCGGTCGTAAATGGGTTGTCCTCTGACAGGACTACGGCCCGGAGTGCGTTTCCGGTCTGGGAGACGCAATGGCGCAAATCGGCACGGCCCCAAAGTAGGCCCCGGCGAGAATGCGTCGTGAAATCGGCAGACTTTGTACGCGTGCCGATTTGCGCCAGAGTTCAAATTCGAACATTTTCGGTCGGAAATGGGTTGTCCTATGACAGGACTACGGCCTGGAGTGCGTTTCCGGTCTAGATGACGCAATGGCGCAAATCGGCACGGCCCCAAAGTAGGCCCCGGCGAGAATGCGTCGTGAAATCGGCAGACTTTGTACGAGTGCCGATTTGCGCCGGGGTTCAAATTCAAACATTTTCGGTTGGAAATGGGTTGTCCTCTGACAGGACTACGGCCCGGAGTGCGTTTCCGGTCTGGGAGACGCAATGGCGCAAATCGGCACGGCCCCAAAGTAGGCCCCGGCGAGAATGCGTCGTGAATTCGGCAGACTTTGTACGTGTGCCGATTTCCGCCAGCGTTCAAATTCGGACATTTTCGGTCGAAAATAGGTTGTCTTATGACAGGAATACGGCCTGGAGTGCGTTTCCGGTCTGGGAGACGCAATGGCGCAAATCGGCACGGCCCCAAAGTAGGCCCCGGCGAGAATGCGTCGTGAAATCGGCAGACTTTGTACGCGTGCCGATTTGCGCCAGGGTTCCAATTCGAACATTTTCGGTGGGAAATAGGTTGTCCTATGACAGGACTACGGCCTGGAGTGCGTTTCCGGTCTGGAAGACGCAATGGCGCAAATCGGCACGGCCCTAAAGTAGGCCCCGGCGAGAATGCGTTGTGAAATCGGAAGACTTTGTACGCGTGCCGATTTCCGCCAGCGTTCAAATTTGAACATTTTCGGTCGGAAATGGGTTGTCCTATGACAGGACTACGGCCCGGAGTGCGTTTCCGGTCTGGGAGATGCAATGGCGCAAATCGGCACGGCCCTAAAGTAGGCCCCGGCGAGAATGCGTTGTGAAATCGGCAGACTTTGTACGCGTGCCGATGTCCGCCAGCGTTCAAATTTGAACACTTTCGGTCGGAAATGGGTTGTCCTATGACAGGACTACGGCCTGGAGTGCGTTTCCGGTCTAGGAGACGCAATGGCGCAAATCGGCATGGCCCCAAAGTAGGCCCCGGGGAGATTGCGTCGTGAAATCGGCAGACTTTGTACGCGTGCCGATTTGCGCCAGCGTTCAAATTCGAACATTTTCGGTCGGAAATGGGTTGTCCTATGACAGGACTACGGCCCAGATTGCGTTTCCGGTCTGGGAGACGCAATGGCGCAAATCGGCACGGCCCCAAAGTAGGCCCCGGCGAGAATGCGTCGTGAAATCGGCAGACTTTGTACGCGTGCCGATTTGCGCCAGGGTTCAAATTCGGACATTTTCGGTCGGAAATAGGTTGTCTTATGACAGGAATACGGCCTGGAGTGCGTTTCCGGTCTGGGAGACGCAATGGCGCAAATCGGCACGGCCCCAAAGTAGGCCCCGGCGAGAATGCGTCGTGAAATCGGCAGACTTTGTACGCGTGCCGATTTGCGCCAGGGTTCCAATTCGAACATTTTCGGTCGGAAATAGGTTGTCCTATGACAGGACTACGGCCTGGAGTGCGTTTCCGGTCTGGGAGACGCAATGGCGCAAATCGGCATGGCCCCAAAGTAGGCCCCGGCGAGAATGCGTTGTGAAATCGGCAAACTTTGTACGCGTGCCGATTTGCGCCAGGGTTCAAATTCGAACATCTTCGGTCGTAAATGGGTTGTCCTCTGACAGGACTACGGCCTGGAGTGCGTTTCCGGTCTAGAAGACGCAATGGCGCAAATCGGCACGGCCCCAAAGTAGGCCCCGGCGAGAATGCGTCGTGAAATCGGCAGACTTTGTACGCGTGCCGATTTGCGCCAGGGTTCCAATTCGAACATTTTCGGTCGGAAATGGGTTGTCCTATGACAGGACTACGGCCTGGAGTGCGTTTCCGGTCTAGAAGACGCAATGGCGCAAATCGGCACGGCCCCAAAGTAGGCCCCGGCGAGAATGCGTTGTGAAATCGGCAAACTTTGTACGCGTGCCGATTTGCGCCAGGGTTCAAATTCGAACATTTTCGGTCGTAAATGGGTTGTCCTCTGACAGGACTACGGCCCGGAGTGCGTTTCCGGTCTGGGAGACGCAATGGCGCAAATCGGCACGGCCCCAAAGTAGGCCCCGGCGAGAATGCGTCGTGAAATCGGCAGACTTTGTACGCGTGCCGATTTGCGCCAGGGTTCCAATTCGAACATTTTCGGTCGGAAATGGGTTGTCCTATGACAGGACTACGGCCTGGAGTGCGTTTCCGGTCTAGAAGACGCAATGGCGCAAATCGGCACGGCCCCAAAGTAGGCCCCGGCGAGAATGCGTCGTGAAATCGGCAGACTTTGTACGAGTGCCGATTTGCGCCGGGGTTCAAATTCAAACATTTTCGGTTGGAAATGGGTTGTCCTATGACAGGACTACGGCCTGGAGTGCGTTTCCGGTCTGGAAGACGCAATGGCGCAAATCGGCACGGCCCTAAAGTAGGCCCCGGCGAGAATGCGTTGTGAAATCGGAAGACTTTGTACGCGTGCCGATTTCCGCCAGCGTTCAAATTTGAACATTTTCGGTCGGAAATGGGTTGTCCTATGACAGGACTACGGCCCGGAGTGCGTTTCCGGTCTGGGAGATGCAATGGCGCAAATCGGCACGGCCCTAAAGTAGGCCCCGGCGAGAATGCGTTGTGAAATCGGCAGACTTTGTACGCGTGCCGATTTCCGCCAGCGTTCAAATTTGAACACTTTCGGTCGGAAATGGGTTGTCCTATGACAGGACTACGGCCTGGAGTGCGTTTCCGGTCTAGGAGACGCAATGGCGCAAATCGGCACGGCCCCAAAGTAGGCCCCGGGGAGATTGCGTCGTGAAATCGGCAGACTTTGTACGCGTGCCGATTTGCGCCAGGGTTCAAATTCGGACATTTTCGGTCGGAAATAGGTTGTCTTATGACAGGAATACGGCCTGGAGTGCGTTTCCGGTCTGGGAGACGCAATGGCGCAAATCGGCACGGCCCCAAAGTAGGCCCCGGCGAGAATGCGTCGTGAAATCGGCAGACTTTGTACGCGTGCCGATTTCCGCCAGCGTTCAAATTAGAACATTTTCGGTCGGAAATAGGTTGTCCTATGACAGGACTACGGCCTGGAGTGAGTTTCCGGTCTGGAAGACGCAATGGCGCAAATCGGCACGGCCCTAAAGTAGGCCCCGGCGAGAATGCGTTGTGAAATCGGAAGATGTTGTACGCGTGCCGATTTCCGCCAGCGTTCAAATTTGAACATTTTCGGTCGGAAATGGGTTGTCCTATGACAGGACTACGGCCCGGAGTGCGTTTCCGGTCTGGGAGACGCAATGGCGCAAATCGGCACGGCCCCAAAGTAGGCCCCGGCGAGAATGCGTCGTGAAATCGGCAGACTTTGTACGCGTGCCGATTTCCGCCAGCGTTCAAATTAGAACATTTTCGGTTGGAAATGGGTTGTCCTATGACAGGACTACGGCCCGGAGTGCGTTTCCGGTCTGGGAGACGCAATGCCGCAAATCGGCACGGCCCCAAAGTAGGCCCCGGCGAGAATGCGTCGTGAAATCGGCAGACTTTGTACGCGTGCCGATTTGCGCCAGGGTTCAAATTCGGACATTTTCGGTCGGAAATAGGTTGTCTTATGACAGGAATACGGCCTGGAGTGCGTTTCCGGTCTGGGAGACGCAATGGCGCAAATCGGCACGGCCCCAAAGTAGGCCCCGGCGAGAATGCGTCGTGAAATCGGCAGACTTTGTACGCGTGCCGATTTGCGCCAGGGTTCCAATTCGAACATTTTCGGTCGGAAATAGGTTGTCCTATGACAGGACTACGGCCTGGAGTGAGTTTCCGGTCTGGAAGACGCAATGGCGCAAATCGGCACGGCCCCTAAAGTAGGCCCCGGCGAGAATGCGTTGTGAAATCGGAAGATGTTGTACGCGTGCCGATTTCCGCCAGCGTTCAAATTTGAACATTTTCGGTCGGAAATGGGTTGTCCTATGACAGGACTACGGCCCGGAGTGCGTTTCCGGTCTGGGAGACGCAATGGCGCAAATCGGCACGGCCCCAAAGTAGGCCCCGGCGAGAATGCGTCGTGAAATCGGCAGACTTTGGACGCGTGCCGATTTCCGCCAGCGTTCAAATTAGAACATTTTCGGTTGGAAATGGGTTGTCCTATGACAGGACTACGGCCCGGAGTGCGTTTCCGGTCTGGGAGACGCAATGGCGCAAATCGGCACGGCCCCAAAGTAGGCCCCGGCGAGAATGCGTCGTGAATTCGGCAGACTTTGTACGTGTGCCGATTTCCGCCAGCGTTCAAATTCGGACATTTTCGGTCGAAAATAGTTTGTCTTATGACAGGACTACGGCCTGGAGTGCGTTTCCGGTCTGGGAGACGCAATGGCGCAAATCGGCACGGCCCCAAAGTAGGCCCCGGCGAGAATGCGTCGTGAAATCGGCAGACTTTGTACGCGTGCCGATTTGCGCCAGGGTTCCAATTCGAACATTTTCGGTGGGAAATAGGTTGTCCTATGACAGGACTACGGCCTGGAGTGCGTTTCCGGTCTGGAAGACGCAATGGCGCAAATCGGCACGGCCCTAAAGTAGGCCCCGGCGAGAATGCGTTGTGAAATCGGAAGACTTTGTACGCGTGCCGATTTCCGCCAGCGTTCAAATTTGAACATTTTCGGTCGGAAATGGGTTGTCCTATGACAGGACTACGGCCCGGAGTGCGTTTCCGGTCTGGGAGATGCAATGGCGCAAATCGGCACGGCCCTAAAGTAGGCCCCGGCGAGAATGCGTTGTGAAATCGGCAGACTTTGTACGCGTGCCGATTTCCGCCAGCGTTCAAATTTGAACACTTTCGGTCGGAAATGGGTTGTCCTATGACAGGACTACGGCCTGGAGTGCGTTTCCGGTCTAGGAGACGCAATGGCGCAAATCGGCATGGCCCCAAAGTAGGCCCCGGGGAGATTGCGTCGTGAAATCGGCAGACTTTGTACGCGTGCCGATTTGCGCCAGGGTTCCAATTCGAACATTTTCGGTCGGAAATAGGTTGTCCTATGACAGGACTACGGCCTGGAGTGCGTTTCCGGTCTGGGAGACGCAATGGCGCAAATCGGCATGGCCCCAAAGTAGGCCCCGGCGAGAATGCGTTGTGAAATCGGCAAACTTTGTACGCGTGCCGATTTGCGCCAGGGTTCAAATTCGAACATCTTCGGTCGTAAATGGGTTGTCCTCTGACAGGACTACGGCCTGGAGTGCGTTTCCGGTCTAGAAGACGCAATGGCGCAAATCGGCACGGCCCCAAAGTAGGCCCCGGCGAGAATGCGTCGTGAAATCGGCAGACTTTGTACGCGTGCCGATTTGCGCCAGGGTTCCAATTCGAACATTTTCGGTCGGAAATGGGTTGTCCTATGACAGGACTACGGCCTGGAGTGCGTTTCCGGTCTAGAAGACGCAATGGCGCAAATCGGCACGGCCCCAAAGTAGGCCCCGGCGAGAATGCGTTGTGAAATCGGCAAACTTTGTACGCGTGCCGATTTGCGCCAGGGTTCAAATTCGAACATTTTCGGTCGTAAATGGGTTGTCCTCTGACAGGACTACGGCCCGGAGTGCGTTTCCGGTCTGGGAGACGCAATGGCGCAAATCGGCACGGCCCCAAAGTAGGCCCCGGCGAGAATGCGTCGTGAAATCGGCAGACTTTGTACGCGTGCCGATTTGCGCCAGGGTTCCAATTCGAACATTTTCGGTCGGAAATGGGTTGTCCTATGACAGGACTACGGCCTGGAGTGCGTTTCCGGTCTAGAAGACGCAATGGCGCAAATCGGCACGGCCCCAAAGTAGGCCCCGGCGAGAATGCGTCGTGAAATCGGCAGACTTTGTACGAGTGCCGATTTGCGCCGGGGTTCAAATTCAAACATTTTCGGTTGGAAATGGGTTGTCCTATGACAGGACTACGGCCTGGAGTGCGTTTCCGGTCTGGAAGACGCAATGGCGCAAATCGGCACGGCCCTAAAGTAGGCCCCGGCGAGAATGCGTTGTGAAATCGGAAGACTTTGTACGCGTGCCGATTTCCGCCAGCGTTCAAATTTGAACATTTTCGGTCGGAAATGGGTTGTCCTATGACAGGACTACGGCCCGGAGTGCGTTTCCGGTCTGGGAGATGCAATGGCGCAAATCGGCACGGCCCTAAAGTAGGCCCCGGCGAGAATGCGTTGTGAAATCGGCAGACTTTGTACGCGTGCCGATTTCCGCCAGCGTTCAAATTTGAACACTTTCGGTCGGAAATGGGTTGTCCTATGACAGGACTACGGCCTGGAGTGCGTTTCCGGTCTAGGAGACGCAATGGCGCAAATCGGCACGGCCCCAAAGTAGGCCCCGGGGAGATTGCGTCGTGAAATCGGCAGACTTTGTACGCGTGCCGATTTGCGCCAGGGTTCAAATTCGGACATTTTCGGTCGGAAATAGGTTGTCTTATGACAGGAATACGGCCTGGAGTGCGTTTCCGGTCTGGGAGACGCAATGGCGCAAATCGGCACGGCCCCAAAGTAGGCCCCGGCGAGAATGCGTCGTGAAATCGGCAGACTTTGTACGCGTGCCGATTTCCGCCAGCGTTCAAATTAGAACATTTTCGGTCGGAAATAGGTTGTCCTATGACAGGACTACGGCCTGGAGTGAGTTTCCGGTCTGGAAGACGCAATGGCGCAAATCGGCACGGCCCTAAAGTAGGCCCCGGCGAGAATGCGTTGTGAAATCGGAAGATGTTGTACGCGTGCCGATTTCCGCCAGCGTTCAAATTTGAACATTTTCGGTCGGAAATGGGTTGTCCTATGACAGGACTACGGCCCGGAGTGCGTTTCCGGTCTGGGAGACGCAATGGCGCAAATCGGCACGGCCCCAAAGTAGGCCCCGGCGAGAATGCGTCGTGAAATCGGCAGACTTTGTACGCGTGCCGATTTCCGCCAGCGTTCAAATTAGAACATTTTCGGTTGGAAATGGGTTGTCCTATGACAGGACTACGGCCCGGAGTGCGTTTCCGGTCTGGGAGACGCAATGCCGCAAATCGGCACGGCCCCAAAGTAGGCCCCGGCGAGAATGCGTCGTGAAATCGGCAGACTTTGTACGCGTGCCGATTTGCGCCAGGGTTCAAATTCGGACATTTTCGGTCGGAAATAGGTTGTCTTATGACAGGAATACGGCCCTGGAGTGCGTTTCCGGTCTGGGAGACGCAATGGCGCAAATCGGCACGGCCCCAAAGTAGGCCCCGGCGAGAATGCGTCGTGAAATCGGCAGACTTTGTACGCGTGCCGATTTGCGCCAGGGTTCCAATTCGAACATTTTCGGTCGGAAATAGGTTGTCCTATGACAGGACTACGGCCTGGAGTGAGTTTCCGGTCTGGAAGACGCAATGGCGCAAATCGGCACGGCCCTAAAGTAGGCCCCGGCGAGAATGCGTTGTGAAATCGGAAGATGTTGTACGCGTGCCGATTTCCGCCAGCGTTCAAATTTGAACATTTTCGGTCGGAAATGGGTTGTCCTATGACAGGACTACGGCCCGGAGTGCGTTTCCGGTCTGGGAGACGCAATGGCGCAAATCGGCACGGCCCCAAAGTAGGCCCCGGCGAGAATGCGTCGTGAAATCGGCAGACTTTGGACGCGTGCCGATTTCCGCCAGCGTTCAAATTAGAACATTTTCGGTTGGAAATGGGTTGTCCTATGACAGGACTACGGCCCGGAGTGCGTTTCCGGTCTGGGAGACGCAATGGCGCAAATCGGCACGGCCCCAAAGTAGGCCCCGGCGAGAATGCGTCGTGAATTCGGCAGACTTTGTACGTGTGCCGATTTCCGCCAGCGTTCAAATTCGGACATTTTCGGTCGAAAATAGTTTGTCTTATGACAGGACTACGGCCTGGAGTGCGTTTCCGGTCTGGGAGACGCAATGGCGCAAATCGGCACGGCCCCAAAGTAGGCCCCGGCGAGAATGCGTCGTGAAATCGGCAGACTTTGTACGCGTGCCGATTTGCGCCAGGGTTCCAATTCGAACATTTTCGGTGGGAAATAGGTTGTCCTATGACAGGACTACGGCCTGGAGTGCGTTTCCGGTCTGGAAGACGCAATGGCGCAAATCGGCACGGCCCTAAAGTAGGCCCCGGCGAGAATGCGTTGTGAAATCGGAAGACTTTGTACGCGTGCCGATTTCCGCCAGCGTTCAAATTTGAACATTTTCGGTCGGAAATGGGTTGTCCTATGACAGGACTACGGCCCGGAGTGCGTTTCCGGTCTGGGAGATGCAATGGCGCAAATCGGCACGGCCCTAAAGTAGGCCCCGGCGAGAATGCGTTGTGAAATCGGCAGACTTTGTACGCGTGCCGATTTCCGCCAGCGTTCAAATTTGACCACTTTCGGTCGGAAATGGGTTGTCCTATGACAGGACTACGGCCTGGAGTGCGTTTCCGGTCTAGGAGACGCAATGGCGCAAATCGGCATGGCCCCAAAGTAGGCCCCGGGGAGATTGCGTCGTGAAATCGGCAGACTTTGTACGCGTGCCGATTTGCGCCAGCGTTCAAATTCGAACATTTTCGGTCGGAAATGGGTTGTCCTATGACAGGACTACGGCCCGGAGTGCGTTTCCGGTCTGGGAGACGCAATGGCGCAAATCGGCACGGCCCCAAAGTAGGCCCCGGCGAGAATGCGTCGTGAAATCGGCAGACTTTGTACGCGTGCCGATTTGCGCCAGGGTTCAAATTCGGACATTTTCGGTCGGAAATAGGTTGTCTTATGACAGGAATACGGCCTGGAGTGCGTTTCCGGTCTGGGAGACGCAATGGCGCAAATCGGCACGGCCCCAAATTAGGCCCCGGCGAGAATGCGTCGTGAAATCGGCAGACTTTGTACGCGTGCCGATTTGCGCCAGGGTTCCAATTCGAACATTTTCGGTCGGAAATAGGTTGTCCTATGACAGGACTACGGCCTGGAGTGAGTTTCCGGTCTGGAAGACGCAATGGCGCAAATCGGCACGGCCCTAAAGTAGGCCCCGGCGAGAATGCGTTGTGAAATCGGAAGATGTTGTACGCGTGCCGATTTCCGCCAGCGTTCAAATTTGAACATTTTCGGTCGGAAATGGGTTGTCCTATGACAGGACTACGGCCCGGAGTGCGTTTCCGGTCTGGGAGACGCAATGGCGCAAATCGGCACGGCCCCAAAGTAGGCCCCGGCGAGAATGCGTCGTGAAATCGGCAGACTTTGTACGCGTGCCGATTTCCGCCAGGGTTCAAATTGGAACATTTTCGGTCAGAAATGGGTTGTCCTATGACAGTACTACGGCCTGGAGTGCGTTTCCGGTCTAGGAGACGCAATGGCGCAGATCGGCACGGCCCCAAAGTAGGCCCCGGCGAGAATGCGTCGTGAAATCGGCAGACTTTGTACGCGTGCCGATTTCCGCCAGCGTTCAAATTCGAACATTTTCGGTCGGAAATGGGTTGTCCTATGACAGGACTACGGCCCGGAGTGCGTTTCCGGTCTGGGAGACGCAATGGCGCAAATCGGCACGGCCCCAAAGTAGGCCCCGGCGAGAATGCGTAGTGAAATCGGCAGACTTTGTACGCGTGCCGATTTGCGCCAGGGTTCAAATTCGAACATTTTCGGTCGGAAATAGGTTGTCTTATGACAGGAATACGGCCTGGAGTGCGTTTCCGGTCTGGGAGACGCAATGGCGCAAATCGGCACGGCCCCAAAGTAGGCCCCGGCGAGAATGCGTCGTGAAATCGGCAGACTTTGTACGCGTGCCGATTTGCGCCAGGGTTCCAATTCGAACATTTTCGGTGGGAAATAGGTTGTCCTATGACAGGACTACGGCCTGGAGTGCGTTTCCGGTCTGGAAGACGCAATGGCGCAAATCGGCACGGCCCTAAAGTAGGCCCCGGCGAGAATGCGTTGTGAAATCGGAAGACTTTGTACGCGTGCCGATTTCCGCCAGCGTTCAAATTTGAACATTTTCGGTCGGAAATGGGTTGTCCTATGACAGGACTACGGCCCGGAGTGCGTTTCCGGTCTGGGAGATGCAATGGCGCAAATCGGCACGGCCCTAAAGTAGGCCCCGGCGAGAATGCGTTGTGAAATCGGCAGACTTTGTACGCGTGCCGATTTCCGCCAGCGTTCAAATTTGACCACTTTCGGTCGGAAATGGGTTGTCCTATGACAGGACTACGGCCTGGAGTGCGTTTCCGGTCTAGGAGACGCAATGGCGCAAATCGGCATGGCCCCAAAGTAGGCCCCGGGGAGATTGCGTCGTGAAATCGGCAGACTTTGTACGCGTGCCGATTTGCGCCAGCGTTCAAATTCGAACATTTTCGGTCGGAAATGGGTTGTCCTATGACAGGACTACGGCCCGGAGTGCGTTTCCGGTCTGGGAGACGCAATGGCGCAAATCGGCACGGCCCCAAAGTAGGCCCCGGCGAGAATGCGTCGTGAAATCGGCAGACTTTGTACGCGTGCCGATTTGCGCCAGGGTTCAAATTCGGACATTTTCGGTCGGAAATAGGTTGTCTTATGACAGGAATACGGCCTGGAGTGCGTTTCCGGTCTGGGAGACGCAATGGCGCAAATCGGCACGGCCCCAAATTAGGCCCCGGCGAGAATGCGTCGTGAAATCGGCAGACTTTGTACGCGTGCCGATTTGCGCCAGGGTTCCAATTCGAACATTTTCGGTCGGAAATAGGTTGTCCTATGACAGGACTACGGCCTGGAGTGAGTTTCCGGTCTGGAAGACGCAATGGCGCAAATCGGCACGGCCCTAAAGTAGGCCCCGGCGAGAATGCGTTGTGAAATCGGAAGATGTTGTACGCGTGCCGATTTCCGCCAGCGTTCAAATTTGAACATTTTCGGTCGGAAATGGGTTGTCCTATGACAGGACTACGGCCCGGAGTGCGTTTCCGGTCTGGGAGACGCAATGGCGCAAATCGGCACGGCCCCAAAGTAGGCCCCGGCGAGAATGCGTCGTGAAATCGGCAGACTTTGTACGCGTGCCGATTTCCGCCAGGGTTCAAATTGGAACATTTTCGGTCAGAAATGGGTTGTCCTATGACAGTACTACGGCCTGGAGTGCGTTTCCGGTCTAGGAGACGCAATGGCGCAGATCGGCACGGCCCCAAAGTAGGCCCCGGCGAGAATGCGTCGTGAAATCGGCAGACTTTGTACGCGTGCCGATTTCCGCCAGCGTTCAAATTCGAACATTTTCGGTCGGAAATGGGTTGTCCTATGACAGGACTACGGCCCGGAGTGCGTTTCCGGTCTGGGAGACGCAATGGCGCAAATCGGCACGGCCCCAAAGTAGGCCCCGGCGAGAATGCGTAGTGAAATCGGCAGACTTTGTACGCGTGCCGATTTGCGCCAGGGTTCAAATTCGAACATTTTCGGTCGGAAATAGGTTGTCTTATGACAGGAATACGGCCTGGAGTGCGTTTCCGGTCTGGAAGACGCAATGGCGCAAATCGGCACGGCCCTAAAGTAGGCCCCGGCGAGAATTGCGTTGTGAAATCGGCAGACTTTGTACGCGTGCCGATTTCCGCCAGCGTTCAAATTTGAACATTTTCGGTCGGAAATGGGTTGTCCTATGACAGGACTACGGCCCGGAGTGCGTTTCCGGTCTGGGAGACGCAATGGCGCAAATCGGCATGGCCCCAAAGTAGGCCCCGGGGAGATTGCGTCGTGAAATCGGCAGACTTTGTACGCGTGCCGATTTGCGCCAGAGTTCAAATTCGAACATTTTCGGTCGTAAATGGGTTGTCCTCTGACAGGACTACGGCCCGGAATGCGTTTCCGGTCTGGGAGACGCAATGGCGCAAATCGGCACGGCCCCAAAGTAGGCCCCGGCGAGAATGCGTCGTGAAATCGGCAGACTTTGTACGCGTGCCGATTTGCGCCAGGGTTCCAATTCGAACATTTTCGGTCGGAAATGGGTTTTCCTATGACCCTACTAGGGCCCACTACGCGTTTCCGGTCAGGCCTTGACTGGTGGCTGGAGTTGGCTGTTTCGTGGCTAATTCGTGGCTGTCCGGTGGCTGGCTGTAGTACTATAGCCAATGCAATATACGCTCAGTTTCGTGGCCACTTTTTCGTGGCCAACTTCACACTCGTCTGTGTTTGCCCTGTGTCTCACTCCTAGCTTAGGAGAAGTCGTACTTAATGCCACTTGCGTTAATTGTGATGTAACCAGTTCAGACACGTTGTACTTTATTTGTGCTTTATTGGTTCTCTTTGGCGCGATAGCTGAATTGTGCAGGTGGTGTCCAGACCGCACAACAGTTAATGCGTCAACAGCGCGGCAAGTTTAAACCTCAGTCTCGTAAGCGCGCGGCCGCTGTGAGCGCGCAGGAGGCGCTGTTGCCTTGTCGGCCCAGCGGCGCGCCATACACAATCTCATACCCATGGCGGGAGTATTCAAACTCCTTATCCTCGATGACCAGCGTAGGTTACCTCTCCCTAGGTTACGCCCCTCAACTTAGGTTGGGTTAGCGTCGGTGACTTATGCCCTTAGGTTAGCCATCCAAAAGATGACGACTTAGGTTGGGTTAGCCAAGATGGCGACTTAGGTTGAGGTTACCCCCTCCCAAGATGATGACTTTGGACTTATAATCATACAAGTCTACAAGCCAATGACTCTAAAAAGTGTGGTGAATATTGTCTCCTCTATTTGATTCATAGAGCGCACGGCTACACCCTCCACTCCTTTGTACATAAACTCTTCACTTCTAATTCATTGAAGAATGATGAAATAGTACGCACCCTTTTCAAACGTATGTTTTGGAAAAAAAACGAGCATGTGTTATTGACAAAAGAAAATCGCAAACTTGTTGTGGAAAAAGAAATTAATTTATAACATTAAAAGTTTAAAAAAAGTTAACCAAAAAAAATTTTAACAGTTAAAAAAAAAAAATTACAAAAGTTTACAAAAAATTTTAAGTTAAAAAACATTTTATTACAAAAAAAATGTTGTTACAAACAATTTTACGTTACAAAAAAAAAATTGCGTTCCAAAAAAATTTTACGTTACAAAAAACAAAATTGCGTTACAAAAAATTTTACGTTACAAAAAAAATTTGCGTTACAAAAAAAATGTAACGTTACAAAAAAAATTTAAGTTACAAAAAAAATTTACGTTTAAAACAAAATTTACGTTACAAAAAAAATTTACGTTCCGAAAAAATTTACGTGACAAAAAAATTTATGTTATAAAAAAAATTTCCGTTTACAAAAAATTTTACGTGACAAAAAAATTTAACTTTACAAAAAAAAAAATTCAAAGTTTTTAAAAAAGTTTAAAGGTAAAAAAAGTTTTGAAAAAATTTGAAATTCTACAAAAAAAGTTTATATAAAAAGTTTACCGAAAAATTTTAAAGTTTACAAAATAAAAAAAAAAATGTTCATCTACTTGCCGCTAGATGGCATCGTAGTATAGGTCTAGCTCTCGCAGCTGATCTTTAGTACTAATGTAATGACCTTCCGCTGTGTTTCCACACTCAAATGTCCCGTCAGTTGAGCGCCGTACCGTGCAGACGTGACGCTCCTGACCATCATGGCGTACGCATTTTGTGATATGCAAATGCTGACAGGCGCTGATGACGACTATGTCATCAAAGAGTTCAGCTTGTATGATTCCCAGTGGGACATCACGCGTGGCACGGCTGTGTTCGGTGCTCCATACGCTGAGATCATTCTCTAACCTAAGCAGCGTGAGTGTAACAGGTATGTCACTCGACATATTCACGGTCTGGCATGGGACCAGGGCAGTGTCCCGTACGAGGAGTACCGCGACACAATGCGCACACTCACTCGGGACTACCGCTATCTCTACATAAAAGGGCGAGAAAAAGAACTCTTTCTCAAAAATATCGTCCCTGAGGCAGTAGTTATTGACATAGAAGCCCTTGGCTGCCCTCGCCTTACACAGCTTCCTATGCTGTTTGTGCCCTTCCATGGACCTGTCTTTCCATACCGCTCTTGTGCGTGTCTAAACGCACGCCGCATTGGACTGTGGTACGAGATCGCATATAGACTACAGTGACTCTAAATTATCGGTTTCGTATAGGCCTCCCACTAGGGGGGGATAGGATTTTCCGTTAAAAATTCTAACGAGCGTAACAGCGTGCCTCCTGGGCGCGCATTGAAATGCTGTAATAAAAATAATGTCAGGAGCGGGATTCGAACCCGCGAATCGCTGATCTTAAGTCTGCTGCCTTGGACCACTCGGCCATCCTGACATCTCTGGACACTCAGTGTACCGATGGCCTCTTAGGCAACACACTACCCCAGGTGGGCACCCTCCCCTCAACTTAGGTTGGGTTAGCCAAGATGGCGACTTAGGTTAGTGCCTTTCACCCTTCACTTACGTTGGGTTAGCCATCCCAAGGATGACGACTTAGGTTGGGTTACGCCCCTCTGGATTACGCCTCTATCAACTTGGGTTGGGTTACACGACGTGTCGGGGTAGTCAGAGGTGACCCGGGGCTGGGGTGACTCCGGGCCGGAGGTGACTCGGGTGCCGGGGTGACTAGGGGCTGGGGTGACTAGGGGGAACCAAGATGGCGACTTAGGTTAGTGCCTTTCACCCTTCACTTAGGTTGGGTTAGTGCCCTTCACTTAGGTTGGGTAAGCCATCCCGACTTAGGTTGGGTTAGAGTCCTAGAGTGACAGACAAACGCCAAGGCGGATAATGCGCGCAGCAATCCCTCATACAGCTAAAAATGGCAGCCTGTTGTTTACGTGCTCACGGTGTCTCGTGCGGTCTAAAGTCCTTTACAGTGGAAGAGAAACGCTAAACTTGTCTTACTCATCTGCTGTTGGAAACAGAGTACGATTCCATGATCAAATTAACGTTTGTTGAGTGTTGAAGTCTCTTCAGACTCTCAATTCGATCATCTGCTAGCACGGCTAACAGCCAAGAGAACGCTGAAAATGGCGGTTATGGAAAATTCTCTGAGCGGATGAGTAAGACATCGTTGGCGTTTCTCTGTCACTCTAGGACTCTAGGTTGGGTTAGTGCATTTCACTTAGGTTGGGTTAGTGCCTTTCACTTAGGTTGGGTTAGTGCCTTTCACTTAGGTTGGGTTACGCCCCTCTGGATTACGCCTCTATCAACTTAGGTTGGGTTACACGACGTGTCGGGGTGACCCGGGGTAGTCAGAGGTGACTCGGGGGCACCCGCTACTAGGGGGAACCAAGATGACGGCACCTTAGGTTGGGTTACACGTCCTGACGTGTCGTCCGCTACTCAGGGGCACTCGCTACTAGGGGTAACCAAGATGGCGGCCCGCTACTAGGGGTAACCTATACTACTCGCCACACATGGCCATAAGTGCCCGTCGCGACCCTATCAAAACCCGCTCGCACTGCTCAAGGGCCAACCACAGCTCTGCCCACCCTAAAACGAAAATAGGATTTTCAGCAGCCTCAGTTAATTCTGATCATTTTTTAGATAGTCCTTTGAGGCTGGCTTTACGCGTAGGTAAAGATACTCGCGCTAAAGCGCTCGCTGGGGCTCTGCCCCCCCCCACCACCCCCGGGCGGGCCTTCGGCCCGCCTAGGAACCCCTCTCTCCAGTGCCCCTATACTCTCCCGGGCTCCCCCCGCCCCTTTTTTTTTTTGCTCCTTTTTTTCCCTCGTCATCTCGTCTGCATCAGTCTGGGGCGGAAGTTGGTGAAAATGGCGCCAAAGTTTTCAACATGGCCAAAAACGTTTCAAAATATTTACGGACGGCCCCCCGGACTAACCTTTTCCCCTGGGATTGTAAAATAGCCTGACTAAACGAAATCGCGGCCTAAATACCGCATCTCTTTGAGGGACGACCCCCCGGACTCATCTTGGCCGGCTAGCATCAGATCCGGCCTTACCTAACCTTCTTGGGGCCGAAATCTCGCAACTCATTTAGGGACGGCCCCTCGAACTTTTCTTGGCCGGTGGGGTTCTAATCTGGCCTGAACTAAAGGTTTAAGGGCTTAAATACCACTTTTCATTTTAGGACGGCCCCCTAGACTCATCTTGGCCGGCTGGATCCTGATCTGCCCTGACTAAACGAATTCGGGGCCTAACTACCGCCACTCATTTAAGGACGGCCTCCTGGACTTATCTTGGTAGGCAGGCTAGGTCCTAATCTGGCATGACCGAAACGTTTAAGGGCATATAGATACCGCTTCTCATTTAAGGACGCCCCCTGGACTTACGTGGGCCGGCTGGATCCTGATCTGGCCAGAGCTAACCTCTTTCGGGCGTAGATACCGCTTTCCATTTAAGGACGGCCCCCTAGACTTATCTTGGCCGGCTGCCGGCTGAATCCTGATCTGGCCTGACTATACGAATTAGGTGCCAAAGTACCGCTACTCATCTAAGGATGGCCCCCGGACTTGAATTGGCTGGCTGGATCGCAATCTGGCCCGACTGCCCCGTGGTAGGGCCTAAATACCGCTTAACACAGAAGGACAGCGTCCCGGTCTAATCTTGGCCCAAAGATACATGTTTCTAGAGTTGTAAAAGAATTAAATTTTTCTTTTTTAAAAAAAGCTAAGGCACGGCAAGCTTAGCTAAGCGGTCTTCGGATGGAACTGAAGTCTGCTACGCGCCTGTTATATGGTTGGGTTTGTATAAATGTCAGCAATGTTAGTATCAAAATGTTATTGTTACATCTGCTATAGTGAGACCAGCCTAAGGTTCGTCTTTTCGCGAAAGTTACATTAGTCCCCTCCCCTCCGGCGACGACCAGTCCTGTACCCCCTCCACGCTCTCCGCTGCCGCTGCGCATGCGCTGCGCTGCCCGAGCATGCGCAGCGGCAGAGAAGAGCGTGGAGGGGGTACAGGACTGGTCGTCGCCGGAGGGGAGGGGGACTAATGTAACGGTCGCGAAAAGACGAACCTTAGGCTGGTCTCACTATATTAGAATGTACATATAAAATTTCATAATGAAGGTGATGAAATAACTAACTATTCTCCGTTTGACATGGTTTTGTCAAATTCACTGAATTTCCCCATTGAAAGATACAGTCAAATGCCCTAATTTCGGACTTGTGCCTTAATTTCGGACAGTTTGCAGTGAAGTGCTTATTTCAACCTATCTCTGTCACCTTTTGAGAAATTTGAAATCCGAAGACGGCATCGTAAAGTTTGCAGTATAGAGTACCATATTTCGTCAAGTCGGTTGAAGTACCTTTAAAATTTTACAGCACAGGAATTTAAAGTTAAAAAAAAGAATACAGAACAAAATTGCTGGTTTGAAATAAGCTCCCCCAAAAACCGGTGCTCATGTAGGTGTGAGCTGCCCTATGGGTGGTCCTTTCTCGAATGAATGTTTGGTATTTTGGCTACAGAACTACGTAAATTATTATTTTTTATGTCAAACCGTTTTTTGGTATGGAACGATTTTCGAAAGTGCTACAATTTCGGACAGTCCAATTCTGTGGCCCGGTATATGATAGAGCCTCGACTTACCTCTCTTAGGGCCTAAATACCCCTTTTTTACTGAGAGTGGTCCCCCCGGACTTCTCTTGGCCGTCATGATCGATACCTAGCCTGACACAAATGAATAAAGGCAAAAATACCGCTTCTCATGTAAAGACGGGCCCCGGTCTAATCTTGTCCGGCTGGATCATTATCTCGCCTTACCAAACGGAATCCGGGCCTTAAAAAAAAACGCTTCTTATTTAAGGACGGTCCCCCGAACTCATCATAGCCAGCGGGAGCCTTATCTGGCCCGACCCAACCGCATAAGGGCATAAATACCGCTTCTTACTTAAGAACGGACCCCTGGACTATTCTTGGCCGGCTGGGTCGTAATCTGGCCAGACCTAACCGTATAAGAACTCAAATACCACTTCTCATATAGGGACGTCCCACTACCACACACACACACCTATCTTGGCCGGCTGGATCCTGATCTGGCCTCACCGAACGTAATTGGGACCTAAATACACTTTACATTTAGTGACGGCCCGCCGGACTTATCTGGTCCGCCTGGATCGTAATATAGCCTGACCAAACAGAATCGGGGCTTAAATACCGCTTTTCAATATCGAAAGGCTTTCAGGACTTGTCGTAGGCTGCTAGATCCTAATCCGGCCAAAAAAGTTAAAGTTCCGGGAAAAAAAAATTGTTTCCACCGTGATTTGAACCCCTGATTCCTACCTCCACAGTCTGTCACCTTATCCTCGGGACCATTGAACTGCCAGTAAAGACGGGGCGCATTGCAGGCAGTCTGAGCCACCTTCCGGCAGGCCCAGCCCGAATAAATTATAAGCGAATCCCCCATTTGCTGCTTGGGTACGTGGGAGTACGCCGAGCCATATCGCCTCCCTGAGCGTGGGGTATCGTCGCCAATTGGGAGACCCTGGAGTTGCCGAATTTTAAGTCCAAAAAAGTTGCGCAGCATGTGGGCTCGAACCCACGACCTCTGTATCCGCAGTCCGGTGACAAGACCCTTGGACCACCAGGCCATCGATAGGATGAGACGGCACGGCAGCGAACATTTTGTGAGCAAGCACATAAACAGCCACTTTTGGCAGCCCCGTCCGGGACGGTTCCCGAAAGGGGAGGAGGGATGGGTTCCTTAGTTGCCAGACGACGACGTGAGTCGCGCTTGCCCTCTGTCTGTTAGACGTAGCGGTAGTATCAATTGATTGCTAGTGGAAATGATGGTAAAGTAAAAAATGAAAAATGTAACCTTTCAAATTCGAGCCCGCGACCTAAGTCTCCTTGGTCTAGCAGCTAAACCATCGAGGTACTGATGCTCCAGCTGGCTGCAGGTTGATTCCATTCCGGTTGCGATGTAGCGCCCGCGCTCCGTTGCAACGGTTTAGACGAGGCTTCGTCTCGTTGTTCCTGCCGTCTCAGACCAGCTATCTCTCTCTCTTTATCCATTGGAAGGCAGGTGGTGCAAGAGAGACAAGAGCATCACCCCCACCACATCCCCGATCCTCGGAGACAGCAGAAACAACGAAACGAAGCCCCGTCTAAACCGTTGCAACGGAGCGCGGGCGCTACGTCGCAACCGGAATGGAATCAACCTGCAGGGCTCGGCAAAGCAGTGACGACATTGGTAGAGGGGCAACTGACTGCCCTCACCTCCTAGCAGCCGGCGCCCAGCGCAACGAGGGCCTTTCTTCCTTATTCCCGGAGACAAAATGTTGTAGCAGGAAAATCGAGTGAATTACGTTGAAACGCAATACACACCGCTTCGACCTCAAAGATCGGTCGAACGAATGTAAACAGTGCGCCTACAGACTTCAAAATTTATTCTTGATGTGTTTCTAGTGTTGTGAAAGAATTAAAGTAACACAGACACAAAAAAAAAGCTTTCCCCTCGGTGTTGAACCCAACTCCCACTGGTCCGCAGTCTGCCACCGTATCCCCGTGACCACTTGTCTGCCGATGGATACAGCGAGCTCGGCAGCCACCTTGTCCCTCCTGTCGACGGCCCCGGCTCGGCGGCCTGGCTGCGGGCCGCAAAACTTAATAATTTTGCCCTCCCGCCCAAACAGTGCGTCTGACGAAATAATGTTGTAGATCTCGTCGAGACGCAATAAACGCCGTTACGAAATCGAAAATCGGCCCAGCGGTTCGGAGAAGAGGACGGGGTTCCTGAAAACCCCGTGCCGGTATTTTAGTTTTTCGGAAAAACCAATCGAGTACCAACGCTCCCATTGGCAGAGCTCGGAACGGCAGTGACAACTCTGGGGGAAAGGGCCAACTGCCGGCAAACCGAGTGGAAGCCCTGTTTCCTTCTTCTCGGAGGAATACTATGGCAGCTGGAAATTTCTTTGAGACGCAATACACACCACAGAAAAATCGACCCAGCGAACGTAAACAGCACGCCCATGGAGTTGAAGAACTCACGTTGACGTGTTTCTCGTGTTGTACGAAAATTTAAGTTTAACGAAACAAAAGTTCCTCACCGGGATCGAACCCAGGGCCCTTTCCTTCGCAGTCTGTCACCTTATCCTCGGGACCACTGAACTGACGTTGGGAGCTGCGAATTCGGCAGCAAAGTTGAGCCACCTGCAGGCGACCCCGACCCGGCGGCCTAGCGGGCCGCAAACCCTTCTTTTTGCCCTCCTGCCCAAACGGTGCGTCGGAGGAAAAAAAATTGTAGATCTTGTCAAAACGCAATAAATGCTGTTTCGATATCGAAAATCGGCCCAGCGGTTCAGAAAAGAGGACGAGTTTTCAAAAAACCCGGTACCGGTATTTTAGTTATTCGGAAAAAACCATTCGAGTACCAACGCTCCCATTGCCAGAGCTCTAAACGGCAGTGACAACTTTGGGGAAAGGGGCAACTGCCAGCAAACCGAGTGGAAGCTCCCTGTTTTCTTCTTCTCGGCGGAAAAATATGGCAGCAGGAAAATTCGTTGCGACGCAATGCACAAAGACTTGGAGAATCCTCCATGACGTGTCTCCTGTGATGTAAAATAATTTAAAAACAAAAACGGATTTCCACACCGGAATCGAATCCACGACCCTCCCTTCCTCAGTCTGTCGCCTTAGCCACGAGACCACCAGACTACGGTTGGGAATTGTCAGCTTGGCAGCCAGCTGGTCCCGCGTGCCGCAGCCCCGGCCCGGCAGCCTCCCGGCCCGCAAACCCTTCTTTTCGCCCTAGCGCCCAAGCGGTGCGTCCAAGGAAAACCATGAAAAATCCATGTTGTAGATCTCGTCGAGACGGAATAAACGCCGTTTCGAAATTGAAAATCGGTCGAGCGGTTCGGAAAGGAGGACGATTTTTATTTAAAAAATCCCGGTACGGGTATTTTAGTTTTTCCGGAAAATGGAAAGAAAAATCATTCGAGTACTAACGCTCCCATTGACAGAGCTCGGCACGACAGTGACAACTTTGGGGAAAGGGGAAACTCCCGGCAAACCGAGTGGAAGTCCTCTGTTTCGTTTTTCCCAGAGGAAAAAAAGGACAGCAGGAAACTTCGTTGAGACGCAATACACACCACCCAAAGACATGAAGAAATACCCTCGATGTGTCTCTCGTGTTGTAAAAGAAGTAAAGTGAAACGAAAAAGGAAGGTTCCCCGCCGGAATCGATCCTAGAATCCTCCCCTCCGCAGTCTGTCACCATATCCACGGGACCACTGGACTGCCGATAGAAACTGCGATCTCGGCAGCCGTCTTCTCTGGCATGCCGCGGCCCCGGCGTGCCGCGGCCCCGCTCCGCAAACCCTGCTTCTTTTCGCCCTAGCGACCAAACGGTGCGTCGGAGGAAAACCATGAAAAGGCCATGTTGTAGATCTCGTCGAGACGGAATAAACGGCGTTTCGAAATTGAAAATCGGTCACGCGGTTCGGAAAAGAGGACGGGTTTTGTAAACAGCCGCGGGTTCGGGCTTCGGTTTTCCCTTCCTATTTTCCAAACGGGACCAGATAGGAAGGTGTGCTCTTCGGGAAAAGGAAGCCCTGGTCGAGACGGAATAAACGCCGTCTCGAAATTGAAAATCGGTCGAGCGGTTCGGAAAAGAGGACCGGTTTTGTCAAAACCCCGATACCGGGTTTCGATTTTTCCTCCATATCATCTAAACGGTACCGAGTGGAAGCCCTCTGTTTCCTTTTTTCCCGGAGTAAGAATATGGCAGCAGGAAATTTCGTTGAGACGCAATACACACCACCCAAAGACATGAAGAAATACCCTCGATGTGTCTCTCGTGTTGTAAAAGAAGTAAAGTAAAACGAAAAAAAAAACATTCCTATACATCAAAATGTATCGAAGCGGTCTCAGAATCCTTAAAATGAACCAACGAAAAGGTTTACGACAAATATATTCACATACGTTATTCTAGTGGGTGTAAATTGTGGTTCGATACTTGAGACTGCCAAAGTTTAGTTAAACAGTTAAACTAACGTCAGTCAAAGTAGGTTGTACAACGTTACAAATTCTAATTATGTAAAAAGTTTTCCCCATTTAGCAGACGTAATTTTTTTTTGAAAATTGTCCGTTTCGAGTAATTGCACTTAAAAAGACGGTTCCGGAGTGGTGCGGATCGATGAGGATGGATATAGTGGAAAAGTGGACCAATTTCGGTCGGATTTTACAGTGTACTAGCGAGTTAAGCCTGTTTTCAAGGACAACGGTTCGCAGCATTGACCTGGAGTCGAAAAGGCGGTTCCGGAGAGGTGCGGGTCGATATGGTCGAATAACGTTGAAAACTGGACCAATATTGGTCGGTTTTTATAGTGTACTTGTGGTTTAGGCCCTTTTCCGAGGGAAATGGTCTGCGTCATTGAACTGCACTTGAAAATCCGGTTCCGGGCGGATCGATGGGGTTAGAGAAACTTGAAAATCGCACCAATTTCCCCCTTTTTACAGTGTACCGGCCAGTTGGGCCCCTGGAACAAAAATGGTGTGCGCCATTATTCTGGCCGCGTCCAGACGATTCCTGAGAGGTGCGGGAAGATGGGGGCGTCTCCAAAACTAAAATTACGCCAATATCGTGATTTAGGCCCTTTCCGGAGGGGCGTAACTCAGCTCCCAGAGATATTTTGGGAAATCGCTGAAAACGTTGGGCGGCATCAATGAGCCACCGTCGAGACGGTTCTGGCGATGTGCGGGTCAGCTGGGTTAGACAAAATTAGAATTGGACCGTTTTCGCCTATTTATTACACTGTACCGGCCAGCAAAACGGGCAAAATTTTGACCTAGAGAAACCTAACTCGTCGACATACCCGTTACGAGCTCATGAAATTTTCCCGATAAATTTTTTTCCCATTACTGTAGAACTTTAATCAGTGCCTTAATGAGGGTTGGCAGGATTTGAAACAGGCCTTTCGGTGTCCAGGAGTGACCCTCAAAATACCCCCAAAAATTTCGACTCTCTACAGCAACTCCTTGGAGTGGAACAAACATACAGACAAACAAACAAACAAACAAACAGACACCAAAGCCCGCTCTCAAGCTTTTCCAAACCAGAAGGGAGCGCTAAAAAAATAGGCCAGATGATAACAAAATTCTAAGATACAAACGACTTGAATAGATTTTTCATGGAAAATCTAAAATTTGTCTGGTATATGTATACTTGCTAAATATGTAGACTAAAATGTCTAAAGCTGATTAATAGGCCTCAAATGCTAGACTGAAATAGGCAAGAGTATATAATATTTTGCTAAAAAAGGTTCTCTATATTACTCCTAGGATTTATAAAACATCTCAGTACAGCAGCATCAATAGTTTCAGTGAGAATATATGATATATATTAAATCCGCGGTTTGCCGTCACCATGTGTATAATAAATAATACCTAACAAATGATATCAATTTAAGTAATTCTGCAGCATGCACCCAAATTTGTGTATTTAAAACAAAGGTACTTTATTATTTAGAATACAGAGAAGAAATATTAAATCCACGGTTTGCCGTCACCAAGTGTATAATAAATAATACCTATCAAATGATATCAATTTAAATAATTCTGCAGCTTGCACCCAAATTTGTGTATTTAAAACAAAGGTACTTCATTATTTAGAATACAGAGAAGAAATAAATTTGCATCAAATCAGTAATCGGACCAATATTATACAAAACACACTAGCTGACATTCGACCGAACACTGTATTCTACGCTTCACATGATCTGAATGAAATTTCAATTTGAATCTTTCAGTCCTTTAATATTGCTAAAAATGGTTCTCTATATTACCCTCAGGATTTTTAAAACATCTGAGTACAGCAGCATCAATAGTTTCGGTGAGAATATATGATATATATTAAATCCACGGTTTGCCGTCACCAAGTGTATAATAAGTAATACCTATCAAATGATATCAATTTGCAGCTTGCACCCAAACTTCTGTGTTTAAAACGAAGGTACTTTTTTATTTACACGGTAAAAACGCTTCCTTGGAGTCCAAGGAAAAAATGCACATTTTCAAGGACCAAAACACAATTTCAAGGACGATCACACAATTTCAAGGACGCGTCCTTGGAAAAATGCTAAAAATGACTGTTTTCAAGGACCGTCCTTGAAAACCGAAGCCGGCACACGACGACAGAAGTCGCGTCAGGCCGAGAGGTCCCTGAATGAGGCCTCAGGCCGCGCCAGACGCAAACCGACGGCACAGGGAGGGCCACGAGGTCCCCCATCAGTGAAAAGGTCCCAGAGGGGTACTTAAGGTCCCCGATCAGTAAACAAAGTCCCAGGCGGGTACTAAAAGTCCCAAACGATGCTGACGGGACCACGAGGTCTCTGATCAGTGAACGAGGTCCCCAGCGGGAACTTAAGGTCCCCGACGACGCAGACGGGACCACGAGGTCCCCGTTCAGTAAAAAGGTCCCCGGCGAGTACATAAGGTCCCCAACGACGCGGACGGGACCACGAGGTCCCCGGCCAGTAAATGAGGTCCCCGGCGGGTACTTAACGTCTCCGACGATGCGGACGGGACCACGAGGTCTTTGATCAGTGAACGAGGTCCCCGGCGGGTACTTAAGGTCCCCAACGACGCGGACGGGACCACGAGGTCCCCGATCAACTAACGAGGTCCCCGGCGGGTACATAAGGTCCCTGACGACGTGGACGGGACCAAGAGGTCTCTAAACAGTGAACAAGGTCCCCAGCGGGGACTTAAGGTCCCCGACGACGCAGACGAGACCACCAGGTCCCCGATCAGTAAAAAAGGTCCCGAGCGGGTACTTAAGGTCCCCAGCGATGCGGACGGGACCACGAGGTCTCTGATCACTGAACGAGGTCCCCAGCGGGTACTTAAGGTCCCCAACGACGCGGACGGGACCACGAGGTCCCCGATCAATTAACGAGGTCCCCGGCGGGTACTTAAGGTCCCCGACGACGCGGACGGGACCAAGAGGTCTCTGATCAGTAAACAAGGACCCAAGGGAGGACTTAAGGTCCCCGACGACGCAGACGAGACCACCAGGTCCCCGATAAGTAAAATAGGTTCCGGGCGGGTACTTAAGGTCCCCAGCGACGCGGACGGGACCACGAGGTCTCTGATCACTGAACGAGGTCCCCAGCGGGTACTTAAGGTCCCCAACGACGCGGACGGGACCACGAGGCCCCCGATCAGTGAACGAGGTCACCAGCGGGGACTTAAGGTCCCCAACGATGCGGACGGGACCACGAGGTCTCTGATCAGTGAACGAGGTACCCAGCGGGAACTTAAGGTCCCTGACGACGCAGACGGGACCAAGAGGCCCCCGATCAGAGAACGAGGTCCCCTGCCGGGACTTAAGGTCCCCGATGACGCAGACGGGACCACGAGGTCCCCGATCAGTAAAAAAGGTCCCGGGCGGGTACTTAAGGTCCCCAGCGATGCGGACGGGACCAGGAGGTCTCTGATCAGTAAACGAGATCCCCAGCGGGAACTTAAGGTCCCTGACGACGCAGACGGGACCACGAGGTCCTCAATCAGTAAAAAAGGTCCCCGGCGGGTGCTTAAGGTCCCCAACGATGCGGACGGGACCACGAGGTCTCTGATCAGTGAATGAGGTCCCCAGCGGGAACTTAAGGTCCCTGACGACGCGGACGGGACCACGAGGCCCCCGATCAGTGAACGAGGTCCCCAGCAGGGACTTAAGGTCCCGGACGACGCAGACGGGACCACGAGGTCCCCGATCAGTAAAAAAGGTCCCCGGCGGTTACTTAAGGTCCCTGACGACGCGGACGGGACGACGAGGCCCCCGAACAGTGAACGAGGTCCCCGGCGGGTACTTAAGGTCCCCGACAACGCGGACGAGACCAAGAGGTCCCATATCAGTGAACAAAGTCCCAGGCGGGTACCTAAGGTCCCCAACGATGCAGACGGCACCAAGAGGTCCCCAATCGCCGAACAAGGTCCCAGGCGGGTACTTATCGTCTCTGGCAATGCGGACGGTACCAAGAGGTCTCTGATCAGTGAACGACGTCTGTGACGGGTATTAAGGGATTCCGATGACGCGGACGGCACCACAAGGTCCCTGATCAGTAAGCGAGGTCCCAGGCGGGTACTTAAGGTCCCTGACAACGCGGACGAGACCGAGAGGTCCCCTTTCAGTGAACAAGGTTCCAGGCGGATACCTAAGGTCCCCAACGATGCAGACGGCACCACGAGGTCCCCGATCAGTTAGCGAGGTCCTAGGCGGGTACAGAAGGTCCCCGACGACGCGGACGGCACCACGAGGTCCCCGATCACCGAACAAGGTCCCAGCCGGCTACTTAACGTCTCTGCCGACGCGGACGGTACGAAGAGGTCTCTGATCAGTGAACGAGGTCCCCGGCGGGTGCTTAAGGTCTCTGACGATGCGGACGTCACCACGAGGTCCCTGATCAGTGAGCGAGGTCCCAGGCGGGTACTTAAGGTCCCTGACAACGCGGACGAGACCAAGAGGTTCCCTACTCTGGAAACGCAAGTGTGTACTTGAATGCAGTATTTCCTGCATACCTACATGTATTCAGGAAATAATGTGTTCTTAGTCAAGTATGCAGGAAATAGAAACTTGGACAAGTATGCAGGAAATCCTGTGTACTTGACCAGGTACACACTAAAACCTCCATTCATTTATGGGGGAGATTTAGTGTGTACCTGGTCAAGTACACAGGATTTCCTGCATACTTGTCCAAGTACACACTATTTCCTGCATACTTGACTAAGTACACATTATTTCCGGAATACATGTAGGTATGCAGGAAATACTGCATTCAAGTACACACTTGCGTTTCTAGAGTATCAGTGAACAAGGTCCCAGGCGGGTACCTAAGGTCCCCAACGATGCTGACGGGACCAAGAGGTCTCTGATCAGTAAAAGAGGTCCCCGGCGGGTACCTTAGGTCGCCGACGACGCGGACGGTATCACGAGGCCTCCAGCATCTACTTAAGATACCTGACGACGCGGACGGGACCACGAGGTCCCCTATCAGTGAACGAGGTCCCAGGCGGATACTTAAGGTCCCCAACGATGCGGACGGGACCACGCGGTCTCTGATCAATAAACGAGGTCCCCGGCGGGTACCTTAGGTCCCAGACGACACGGACGGTATCACGAGGCCTCCAGCGTCTACTTAAGGTACCCAACGACGCGGACGGGAATACGAGGTCCTCTATGAGTGAACGAGGTCCCAGGCGGGTGGGTACTTCAGGTCCCCAACGATGCGGACGGGTTAACGCGGTCTCTATTCAGTGAACGAGTTGCCCGGCGGGTACTTAAGGTCCCCAACGACGCGGACGGGACCAGGAGTTTCCCGATCAGTAAACGAGGTCCCCGAAGGGTACTTAAGGTCCCCGACGACGCGGACGGGACCAAGAGGTCTCTGATCAGTAAATAAGGTCCCCAGTGGGGACTTACGGTCCCCGACGACGCAGACAGGACCACCAGGTCCCCGATCAGTAAAAAAGGTCCCAGGCGGGTATTTAAGGTCCCTGACGACGCGGACGGGACCACGAGGCCACTGATCAGTGAACGAGGTCCCCGGCGGGTACTAAAGGTCCCCGAAAACGCGGACGAGACCAAGAGGTCCCATATCAGTGAACAAAACCCCAGGCGGGTACCTAAGGTCCCCAACGATGCAGACGGCACCAAGAGGTCCCCGATCGCCGAACAAGGTCCCAGGCGGGTACTCATTGTCAATGGCAATGCGGACGGTACCAAGAGGTCTCTGATCAGTGAACGACGTCCCTGGCGGGTATTTAGGGATTCCGATGACGCAGACGGCACCACGAGGTCCCCGATCAGTAAAAAAGGTCCCCGGCGTGTACTAAAGGTCCCCAACGATGCGGACGGTACCACGAGGTCTCTGATCAGTAAACGAGGTCCCCTGCGGGAACTTAAGGTCCCTGACAACGCGGGGGGGACCAAGAGGCCCCCGATCAGTGAACTAGGTCCCCGACAACGCGGACGAGACCAAGAGGTCCCCTATCAGTGAAAAAAGGCCCAGGCGGGTACTTAAGGTCTCCGACAATGAGGACGGGAGTACGAGGTCTCTGATCAGAGACCGCGTGGTCCCGTCCGCATCGTTGGGGACCTTAAGTACCCGCCTGGGACCTCAATCACTGATCGGGAACCTCGTGGTGCCGTCCGAGTCGTCGGGGACCATAAGTACCCGCCGGGGACCTCGTTGACTGATCAGAGACCGCGTGGTCCCGTCCGCATCGTTGGGGACCTTAAGTACCCGCCTGGGACCTCGTTCACTGATAGGGGGCCTTGTGGTCCCGTCCGCGTCGTCAGGTACCTAAAGTAGATGCTAGGGGCCTAGTGGTACCGTCCGCGTCGTCGGGGACCTAAGGTACCCACCGGGGACCTCGTTCACTGATCAGAGACCTCTAAGTCCCGTCAGCATCGTTGGGGACCTTAGGTACCCGCCTGGGACCTTGTTCACTGATAGAGGACCTCTTGGTCTCGTCCGCGTTGTCAGGGACCTTAAGTATCCGCCTGGGACCTCGTTCACTTATCGGGGGCCTCGTGGTCCCGTCCGCGTCGTCGGGGACCTTAAGTACCCGCCGGGGACCTCGCTCATTGATCAGGAACCTCCTGGTGCCGTCCGAGTCGTCGGAGACCTAAGGTACCCGCCGGGGACCTCGTTCACTGATCAGAGACCTCTAAGTCCCGTCAGCATCGTTGGGGACCTTAGGTACCCACCTGGGACCTTGTTCACTGATAGAGGACCTCTTGGTTTCGTCCGCGTTGTCAGGGACCTTAAGTACCCGCCTGGGACCTCGTTCACTTATCGGGGGCCTCATGGTCCAATCCTCGTCGTCAGGGACCATAAGTCCCCGCTGGGGACCTCGTTCACTGATCAGTGACCTCTTGGTCCCGTCCGCGTCGTCGGGGACCTTAAGTACCCGCCGGGGACATCATTTACTGATCGGGGACCTCGTGGTCCCGTCCGCGTCGTCGGGGACCTTAAGTACCCGCCGGGGACCTCGCTTATTGATCGGGAACCTCCTGGTGCCGTCCGAGTCGTCGGGGACCTAAGGTACCCGCCGGGGACCTCGTTCACTGATCAGAGACCTCTAAGTCCCGTCAGCATCGTTGGGGACCTTAGGTACCCACCTGGGACCTTGTTCACTGATAGAGGACCTCTTGGTTTCGTCCGCGTTGTCAGGGACCTTAAGTACCCGCCTGGGACCTCGTTCACTTTTCGGGGGCCTCATGGTCCTGTCCTCGTCGGCAGGGACCTTGAGTCCCCGCTGGGGACCTCGTTCACTGATCAGTGACCTCTTGGTCCCGTCCGCGTCGTCGGGGACCTTAAGTACCCGCCGGGGACCACATTTACTGATCGGGGACCTCGTGGTCCCGTCCGCGTCGTCGGGGACCTTAAGTACCCGCCGGGGACCTCATTTACCGATCGGGGACCTCGTGGTCCCGTCCGCGTCGTTGGGGACTTTAAGTACCCGCCGGGGACCTCGTTCACTGATCGGGGACCTCGTGGTCCCGTCCGCATCGTCGGAGACCTTAAGTACCCGCCGGGGACCTCGTTCACTGATCGGGGGCCTCGTGATCCCGTCCGCGTCGTCAGGGACCTGAAGTCGCCGCTGGGGACCTCGTTCACTGATCAGAGACCTCGAGGTCCCGTCCGCATCGTCGGGGACCTTAAGTACCCGCCGGGGACCTCATTTACTGATCGGGGACCTCGTGGTCCCGTCCGCGTCGGTAGGGACCTTAAGTACCCGCTGGGGACCTCGTTCACTGATCAGAGACCTCGTGGTCCCGTCCGCATCGTCGGGGACCTTAAGTACCTGCCGGGGACCTCATTTACTGATCGGGGACCTCGTGGTCCCGTCCGCGTCGGTGGGGTCCTTAAGTACCCGCTGGGGACCTCGTTCACTGATCAGAGACCTCGTGGTCCCGTCCGCATCGTCGGGGACCTTAAGTACCTGCCGGGGACCTCATTTACTGATCGGGGACCTCGTGGTCCCGTCCGCGTCGGTGGGGACCTTAAGTACCCGCTGGGGACCTCGTTCACTGATCAGAGACCTCGTGGTCCCGTCCGCGTCGTCGGTGACCTTAAGTACACGCCTCGGTCCTTTTTCACTGATAGGGGACCTCTTGGTCTCGTCCGCGTTGTCGGGGACCTCAAGTACCCGCCGGGGACCTCGTTCACTGATCAGAGACCTCGTGGTCCCGTCCGCATCGTCGGGGACCTTAAGTACCCGCCGGGGACCTCATTTACTGATCGGGGGCCTCTTGGTCCCGTTCGCGTCGTCAGGTACCTTAAGTCCCCGCTGGCGGCCTCGTTCACTGATCAGAGACCTCGTGGTCCCGTCCGCAGCGTTGGGGACCTTAAGTACCCGCCGGGGACCATTTTTACTGATCGGGTACCACGTGGTCCCGTCTGCGTCGTCGGGGACCTTAAGTCCCCGCTGGGGACCTCGTTCACTGATCGGGGGCCTCGTGGTCCCGTCCGCGTCGTCGGGGACCTTTAGTCCTCGCTTGGGACCTCGTTCACTGATCAGAGACCTCGTGGTCCCGTCCGCATCGTTGGGGACTTTAAGTACCCGCCTGGGACCTTGTTTACTGATCGGGGACCTTAAGTACCCCCCTGGGACCTTTTTCACTGATCGGGGACCTCGTGGCCCTCCCTGTGCCGTCGGTGTGCGTCTGGCGCGGCCTGAGGTCTCATTTTGGGACCTATTGGCTTGACGGGACTCCTGTCGTCGTGTGGTGGTTACGGTTTTCAAGGACGGTCCTTGAAAACAGTCATTTTTTGCCTTTTTCCAACGATCTGTCCTTGAAACGGTGTTCTTGTCCTTGAAAATGAAAAACCTACTTGGACTCCAAGGAAGCGTTTTTACCGTGTAGAATACGGAGAAGAAATTAAAATAGTTCTCTATATTACCCTTAGGATTTATAAAACATCTGAGTACAGCAGCATCAATAGTTTCGGTACGAGTATATGATATATATTAAATCCACGGTTTGCCGTCACCAAGTGTATAATAAATGATACCTATCAAATGATATCAGTTTCACTAATTCTGCTGCCTGCACCCAAACTTGTGTATTCTAAACAAGGTTCTTTATTATTTAAGAGATAGGGAGATGAAATAAAATTACTACAAATGAGTGATAGTGATGGGCCCAGTATTGTACAAAAACTAGCTGACATCGGACAGACCACATTAGTTTATGCTTCACATAATCTCAATACAACTTCAAAACCTACATATCAGACCTGATATTTTGTAATTTAAAATGATCCGAATGTATGTGCAGCCCTAATACACACCATTTTTTTAACAGAGTTATGCTAGAATTGAATATAAAACTAGATTTAAACTAGTTTACATTATGGGTTATGGTGCTTTGTTATGGTTCCCACTACGCTCCGCCATTCGGGGCAAGGTCCTCATTGTACAAAAACTAGCTGACATCGGACAGACCACATTAGTTTATGCGTCACATAATCTCGATACAACTTCAAAACCTACATATCAGACCTGATATTTTGTGGTTCCTGACATTTTTTTACCCGGGGCCAAGCCGGGCCGGGGGGAGCCGGGTCGGGCCGAGCCGGGCCGAGCAACGAACACGACACACGAACAGACTAGACGAGTGGGGACAGAGCGTGGAGGGGGGAGGCGTGACGTCACAGTGACGACCATTCCCGAACGACGACCACGACGACCATCCCGAAAGGACGGCCATCCCGAAGCCATCCCGAACGACGACCATGACGACGACACGCTCCCCGCCCCAGCCGACGTAGCGCTAGAAGCGGTGCTGAGACCGCTTAAAAAGTTTCTCCGCCGAAAACGAACCAAGAACCCTTCCCTCCGCAGTCTGTCACCTTACCCACGGGACCACTGGACTGCCGGTAGAAGCTGCGATCTCGGCAGCCGGCTGCTCCGGCGTGCCGCGGCCCCGGCTTGCCGCGGCCCCGGTCCGCAAACCCTGCTTCTTTTCGCCCTAGCGACCAAACGGTGCGTCGGAGGAAAACCATGAAAAGGCCATGTTGTAGATCTCGTCGAGACGGAATAAACGCCGTCTCGAAATTGAAAATCGGTCACGCGGTTCGGAAAAGAGGACGGGTTTTGTACACAGCCGGATTCTGTGGTTTCGGTTTTCCCTTCCTATTTTCCAAACGGGACCAGATAGAAAGGTGCGCGCTTCGGGAGAAGAAAGCCCTGGTCGAGAGGGAATAAACGCCGTCTCGAAATTGAAAATCGGTCAAGCGGTTCGGAAAAGAGGACGGGTTTTGTCCAAACCCCGATACCGGGTTTCGGTTTTTCCTCGATATCTTCTAAACGGTACCAGATAGGAAGGTGCGCCCTTCAGGAGAAGAAAGCCCTGGTCGAGACGGAATAAACGCCGTTTGGAAATTGAAAATCGGTCGAGCGGTTCGGAAAAGAGGACGGGTTTTGTCAAAACCCCGATACCGGGTTTCGATTTTTCCTCCATATCTTCTAAACGGTACCGAGTGGAAGGCCTCTGTTTCCTTTTTCCCGGAGTAAAAATATGGCAGCAGGAAATTTCGTTGAGACGCAATACACACCACCCAAAGACATGAAGAAATACCCTCGATGTGTCTCTCGTGTTGTAAAAGAAGTAAAGTAAAACAAAAAAAAAAAGTTTCCCGCCGGAATCGAACCAAGAATCCTCCCCTCCGCAGTCTGTCACCTTATCCCCGGGACCACTGGACTGCCGATAGGAGCTGCGATCTCGGCAGCCGTCTTCTCCGGCGTGCCGCGGCCCCGGCGTGCCGCGGCCCCGGTCTGCAAACCATTCTTTTCGCCCTAGCGACCAAACGGTGCGTCGGAGGAAAACCATGAAAAGGCCATGTTGTAGATCTCGTCGAGACGGAATAAACGCCGTCTCGAAATTGAAAATCGGTCACGCGGTTCGGAAAAGAGGACGGGTTTTGTACACAGCCGGGTTCGGGCTTCAGTATTCCCTTCCTATTTTCCAAACGGGACCAGATAGGAAGGTGCGCTCTTCGGGAGAAGAAAGCCCTGGTCGAGACGGAATAAACGCCGTCTCGAAATTGAAAATCGGTCGAGCGGTTCGGAAAAGAGGACCGGTTTTGTCAAAACCCCGATACCGGGTTTCGATTTTTCCTCCATATCATCTAAACGGTACCGAGTGGAAGCCCTCTGTTTCCTTTTTTCCCGGAGTAAGAATATGGCAGCAGGAAATTTCGTTGAGACGCAATACACACCACCCAAAGACATGAAGAAATACCCTCGATGTGTCTCTCGTGTTGTAAAAGAAGTAAAGTAAAACGAAAAAAGAAAAAAAGTTTCTCCGCGGAATCGAACCAAGAACCCCTCCCTCCGCAGTCTGTCACCTTATCCACGGGACCACTAGACTGCCGGTAAAAGCTGCGATCTCGGCAGCCGGCTGCTCCGGCGTGCCGCGGCCCCGGCGTGCCGCGGCCCCGGTCCGCAAACCCTGCTTCTTTTCGCCCTAGCGACCAAACGGTGCGTCGGAGGAAAATCATGAAAATTCCATGTTGTAGATCTCGTCGAGACGGAATAAACGCCGTCTCGAAATTGAAAATCGGTCACGCGGTTCGGAAAAGAGGACGGGTTTTGTAAACAGCCGCGGGTTCGGTCTTCAGTTTTCCCTTCCTATTTTCCAAACGGGACCAGATAGGAAGGTGCGCTCTTCGGGAGAAGAAAGCCCTGGTCGAGACGGAATAAACGCCGTCACGAAATTGAAAATCGGTCCAGCGGTTCGGAAAAGAGGACGGGTTTTGTGAAAACCCCGATACCGGGTTTCGGTTTTTCCTCGATATCTTCTAAACGGTACCAGATGGGAAGGTGCGCTCTTCGGGAGAAGAAAGCCCTGGTCGAGACGGAATAAACGGCGTTTCGAAATTGAAAATCGGTCAAGCGGTTCGGAAAAGAGGACGGGTTTTGTCCAACCCACAATACCGGGTTTCGGTTTTTCCTCGATATCTTCTAAACGGTACCAGATAGAAAGATGCGCTCTTCGGGAAAAGAAAGCTGTGGTCCTAGCGCACAATCGCCTCGCTTTGACCCCCCATCCATTTTTGACGGAAATGGGTGAAAAGGAGGGCGGAACGTTTCCGGTACGCCCGAAAACGGGTTTTTTCGGGTTTTCTCCGGAACGGAACCCGATAGAGAGATGCCCTAGGGTGGAAAAGGAGGCCCCGGTCCTAGCGAACAATCTCCCCACTCGGCCCCGCTTCACGCTTTCACGCGAGCGGGTGAAAATGCGAGCGGAAGGTTTCCCGGTGCCGGCCGGGCGGGGTTTTTCCGCGTTTTTCCGGTCAAGGAGTGGGAAATGTGCAGTTTTTCGATTTTTTCCCTCCCGAATCGTCGACGAGGCGAATCCAACGAAGGGTCTAACTTTGAAATCGGCCCAGCCGAACTGGACAAACAATTGACGAGATTGAATACGGGCGTAGGGGGTTTGGACTCGCGCTAAAGCGCTCGCTGGGGGGGGGGCTCCGCCCCCCCCCAGCCCTCCCCCCGGGCGGGCCTTCGGCCCGCCTAGGAACCCCTCTCTCCAGTGCCCCTATACTCTCCCGGGCTCCCCCCCCCTTTTTTTTTTGCTCCTTTTTTTCCCTCGTCATTTCGTCTGCATCAGTTTTGGGCGGAAGTTGGTGAAAATGGCGCCAAAGTTTTCAACATGGCCAAAAACTTTTTTTTTTTTTCAAAATATTTACGGACGGCCCCCCGGACTAACCTTTTTCCCTGGGATTGTAAAATAGCCTGACTAAACGAAATCGCGGCCTAAATACCGCATCTCTTTGAGGGACGACCCCGACTCATCTTGGCCGGCTAGCATCAGATCCGGCCCTACCTAACCTTCTTGGGGCCGAAATCTCGCAACTCATTTAGGGACGGCCCCTCGAACTTTTCTTGGCCGGTGGGGTTCTAATCTGGCCTGAACTAAAGGTTTAAGGGCTTAAATACCACTTTTCATTTTAGGACGGCCCCCTAGACTCATCTTGGCCGGCTGCCGGCTGGATCCTGATCTGCCCTGACTAAACGAATTCGGGGCCTAACTACCGCCACTCATTTAAGGACGGCCTCCTGGACTTATCTTGGTAGGCAGGCTAGGTCCTAATCTGGCATGACCGAAACGTTTAAGGGCATATAGATACCGCTTCTCATTTAAGGACGCCCCCTGGACTTACGTGGGCCGGCTGGATCCTGATCTGGCCAGAGCTAACCTCTTTCGGGCGTAGATACCGCTTTCCATTTAAGGACGGCCCCCTAGACTTATCTTGGCCGGCTGCCGGCTGAATCCTGATCTGGCCTGACTATACGAATTAGGTGCCAAAGTACCGCTACTCATCTAAGGATGGCCCCCGGACTTGAATTGGCTGGCTGGATCGCAATCTGGCCCGACTGCCCCGTGGTAGGGCCTAAATACCGCTTAACACAGAAGGACAGCGTCCCGGTCTAATCTTGGCCCAAAGATACATGTTTCTAGAGTTGTAAAAGAATTAAATTTTTCTTTTTTAAAAAAAGCTCAGGCACGGCAAGCTTAGCTAAGCGGTCTTCGGATGGAACTGAAGTCTGCTACGCGCCTGTTATATGGTTGGGTTTGTATAAATGTCAGCAATGTTAGTATCAAAATGTTATTGTTACATCTGCTATAGTGAGACCAGCCTAAGGTTCGTCTTTTCGCGAAAGTTACATTAGTCCCCTCCCCTCCGGCGACGACCAGTCCTGTACCCCCTCCACGCTCTCCGCTGCCGCTGCGCATGCGCTGCGCTGCCCGAGCATGCGCAGCGGCAGAGAAGAGCGTGGAGGGGGTACAGGACTGGTCGTCGCCGGAGGGGAGGGGGCTAATGTAACGGTCGCGAAAAGACGAACCTTAGGCTGGTCTCACTATATTAGAATGTACATATAAAATTTCATAATGAAGGTGATGAAATAACTAACTATTCTCCGTTTGACATGGTTTTGTCAAATTCACTGAATTTCCCCATTGAAAGATACAGTCAAATGCCCTAATTTCGGACTTGTGCCTTAATTTCGGACAGTTTGCAGTGAAGTGCTTATTTCAACCTATCTCTGTCACCTTTTGAGAAATTTGAAATCCGAAGACGGCATCGTAAAGTTTGCAGTATAGAGTACCATATTTCGTCAAGTCGGTTGAAGTACCTTTAAAATTTTACAGCACAGGAATTTAAAGTTAAAAAAAAGAATACAGAACAAAATTGCTGGTTTGAAATAAGCTCCCCCAAAAACCGGTGCTCATGTAGGTGTGAGCTGCCCTATGGGTGGTCCTTTCTCGAATGAATGTTTGGTATTTTGGCTACAGAACTACGTAAATTATTATTTTTTATGTCAAACCGTTTTTTGGTATGGAACGATTTTCGAAAGTGCTACAATTTCGGACAGTCCAATTCTGTGGCCCGGTATATGATAGAGCCTCGACTTACCTCTCTTAGGGCCTAAATACCCCTTTTTTAATGAGGGTGGTCCCCCCGGACTTCTCTTGGCCGTCATGATCGATACCTAGCCTGACACAAACGAATAAAGGCAAAAATACCGCTTCTCATGTAAAGACGGGCCCCGGTCTAATCTTGTCCGGCTGGATCATTATCTCGCCTTACCAAACGGAATCCGGGCCTTAAAAAAAACGCTTCTTATTTAAGGACGGTCCCCCGAACTCATCATAGCCAGCGGGAGCCTTATCTGGCCCGACCCAACCGCATAAGGGCATAAATACCGCTTCTTACTTAAGAACGGACCCCTGGACTATTCTTGGCCGGCTGGGTCGTAATCTGGCCAGACCTAACCGTATAAGAACTCAAATACCACTTCTCATATAGGGACGTCCCCACTACCACACACACACACACCTATCTTGGCCGGCTGGATCCTGATCTGGCCTCACCGAACGTAATTGGGACCTAAATACACTTTACATTTAGTGACGGCCCGCCGGACTTATCTGGTCCGCCTGGATCGTAATATAGCCTGACCAAACAGAATCGGGGCTTAAATACCGCTTTTCAATATCGAAAGGCTTTCAGGACTTGTCGTAGGCTGCTAGATCCTAATCCGGCCAAAAAAGTTAAAGTTCCGGGGAAAAAAAATTGTTTCCACCGTGATTTGAACCCCTGATTCCTACCTCCACAGTCTGTCACCTTATCCTCGGGACCATTGAACTGCCAGTAAAGACGGGGCGCATTGCAGGCAGTCTGAGCCACCTTCCGGCAGGCCCAGCCCGAATAAATTATAAGCGAATCCCCCATTTGCTGCTTGGGTACGTGGGAGTACGCCGAGCCATATCGCCTCCCTAAGCGTGGGGTATCGTCGCCAATTGGGAGACCCTGGAGTTGCCGAATTTTAAGTCCAAAAAAGTTGCGCAGCATGTGGGCTCAAACCCACGACCTTTGTATCCGCAGTCCGGTGACAAGACCCTTGGACCACCAGGCCATCGATAGGATGAGACGGCACGGCAGCGAACATTTTGTGAGCAAGCACATAAACAGCCACTTTTGGCAGCCCCGTCCGGGACGGTTGCCGAAAGGGGAGGAGGGATGGGTTCCTTAGTTGCCAGACGACGACGTGAGTCGCGCTTGCCCTCTGTCTGTTAGACGTAGCGGTAGTATCAATTGATTGCTAGTGGAAATGATGGTAAAGTAAAAAATGAAAAATGTAACCTTTCAAATTCGGGCCCGCGACCTAAGTCTCCTTGGTCTAGCAGCTAAACCATCGAGGTACTGATGCTCCAGCTGGCAGGGCTCGGCAAAGCAGTGACGACATTGGTAGAGGGGCAACTGACTGCCCCCACCTCCTAGCAGCCGGCGCCCAGCGCAACGAGGGCCTTTCTTCCTTATTCCCGGAGACAAAATGTTGTAGCAGGAAAATCGAGTGAATTACGTTGAAACGCAATACACACCGCTTCGACCTCAAAAATCGGTCGAACGAATGTAAACAGTGCGCCTACAGACTTCAAAATTTATTCTTGATGTGTTTCTAGTGTTGTGAAAGAATTAAAGTAACACAGACACAAAAAAAAAGCTTTCCCCTCGGTGTTGAACCGAACACCCACTGGTCCGCAGTCTGCCACCGTATCCCCGTGACCACTTGACTGCCGATGGATACAGCGAGCTCGGCAGCCACCTTGTCCCTCCTGTCGACGGCCCCGGCTCGGCGGCCTGGCTGCGGGCCGCAAAACTTAATAATTTTGCCCTCCCGCCCAAACAGTGCGTCGGAGGAAAAAATGTTGTAGATCTCGTCGAGACGCAATAAACGCTGTTACGAAATCGAAAATCGGCCCAGCGGTTCGGAGAAGAGGACGGGGTTCCTGAAAACCCCGTGCCGGTATTTTAGTTTTTCGGAAAAACCAATCGAGTACCAACGCTCCCATTGGCAGAGCTCGGAACGGCAGTGACAACTCTGGGGGAAAGGGCCAACTGCCGGCAAACCGAGTGGAAGCCCTGTTTCCTTCTTCTCGGAGGAATACTATGGCAGTTGGAAATTTCTTTGAGACGCAATACACACCACAGAAAAATCGACCCAGCGAACGTAAACAGCACGCCCAAAGAGTTGAAGAACTCACGTTGACGTGCTTCTCGTGTTGTACGAAAATTAAAGTTTAACGAAACAAAAGTTCCTCACCGGGATCGAACCCAGGGCCCTTTCCTTCGCAGTCTGTCACCTTATCCTCGGGACCACTGAACTGACGTTGGGAGCTGCGAATTCGGCAGCAAAGTTGAGCCACCTGCAGGCGACCCCGGCCCGGCGGCCTAGCGGGCCGCAAACCCTTCTTTTTGCCCTCCTGCCCAAACGGTGCGTCGGAGGAAAGAAAATTGTAGATCTCGTCAAAACGCAATAAATGCTGTTTCGATATCGAAAATCGGCCCAGCGGTTCAGAAAAGAGGACGAGTTTTCAAAAAACCCGGTACCGGTATTTTAGTTATTCGGAAAAACCATTCGAGTACCAACGCTCCCATTGCCAGAGATCTAAACGGCAGTGACAACTTTGGGGAAAGGGGCAACTGCCAGCAAACCGAGTGGAAGCCCCCTGTTTTCTTCTTCTCGGCGGAAAAATATGGCCGCAGGAAAATTCGTTGCGACGCAATGCACCTCCAAAGACTTGGAGAACCCTCCATGACGTGTCTCCTGTGATGTAAAATAATTTAAAAACAAAAACGGATTTCCCCACGGGAATCGAACCCACGACCCTCCCTTCCTCAGTCTGTCGCCTTAGCCACGAGACCACCGGACTACGGTTGGGAATTGTCAGCTCGGCAGCCAGCTCGTCCCGCGTGCCGCAGCCCCGGCCCGGCAGCCTCCCGGCCCGCAAACCCTTCTTTTCGCCCTAGCGCCCAAGCGGTGCGTCCAAGGAAAACCATGAAAAATCCATGTTGTAGATCTCGTCGAGACGGAATAAACGCCGTTTCGAAATTGAAAATCGGTCGAGCGGTTCGGAAAGGAGGACGATTTTTATTAAAAAATCCCGGTACGGGTATTTTAGTTTTTCCGGAAAATGGAAAGAAAAATCATTCGAGTACCAACGCTCCCATTGACAGAGCTCGGCACGACAGTGACAACTTTGGGGAAAGGGGAAACTCCCGGCAAACCGAGTGGAAGCCCTCTGTTTCGTTTTTCCCAGAGGAAAAATAGGACAGCAGGAAATTTCGTTGAGACGCAATACACACCACCCAAAGACATGAAGAAATACCCTCGATGTGTCTCTCGTGTTGTAAAAGAAGTAAAAAAAAAAGGAAAAAAAAAAGTTTCCCCGTCGGAATCGAACCAAGTACCCTCCGCTCCGCAGTCTGTCACTATAGCCACGGGACCACTGGACTGCCGATAGAAGCTGCGATCTCGGCAGCCGGCTGCTTCGGCGTGCCGCGGCCCCGGCGTGCCGCGGCCCCGGTCCGCAAACCCTGCTTCTTTTCGCCCTAGCGACCAAACGGTGCGTCGGAGGAAAACCATGAAAATTCCATGTTGTAGATCTCGTCGAGACGGAATAAACGCCGTCTCGAAATTGAAAATCGGTCACGCGGTTCGGAAAAGAGGACGGGTTTTGTACACAGCCGGGTTCGGTGGTTTCGGTTTTCCCTTCCTATTTTCCAAACGGGACCAGATAGGAAGGTGCGCTCTTCGGGAGATGAAAGCCCTGGTCGAGACGGAATAAACGCCGTCTCGAAATTGAAAATCGGTCACGCGGTTCGGAAAAGAGGACGGGTTTTGTACACAGCCGGGTTCGGTCTTCAGTTTTCCCTTCCTATTTTCCAAACGGGACCAGATAGGAAGGTGCGCTCTTCGGGAGATGAAAGCCCTGGTCGAGACGGAATAAACGCCGTCTCGAAATTGAAAATCGGTCACGCGGTTCGGAAAAGAGGACGGGTTTTGTAAACAGCCGCGGGTTCGGGCTTCAGTTTTCCCTTCCTCTTTTCCAAACGGGACCAGATGGGAAGGTGCGCTCTTCGGGAGATGAAAACCCTGGTCGAGACGGAATAAACGGCGTTTCGAAATTGAAAATCGGTCGAGCGGTTCGGAAAAGAGGACGGGTTTTGTCCAAACCCGGATACCGGGTTTCGGTTTTTCCTCGATATCTTCTAAACGGTACCAGATAGAAAGATGCGCTCTTCGGGAAAAGAAAGCTCTGGTCCTAGCGCACAATCGCCTCGCTTTGACCCCCCATCCATCTGTGACGGAAATGGGTGAAAAGGAGGGCGGAACGTTTCCGGTACGCCCGAAAACGGGTTTTTTCGGGTTTTCTCCGGAACGGAACCCGATAGAGAGATGCCCTAGGGTGGAAAAGGAGGCCCCGGTCCTAGCGAACAATCTCCCCACTCGGCCCCGCTTCACGCTTTCACGCGAGCGGGTGAAAATGCGAGCGGAAGGTTTCCCGGTGCCGGCCGGGCGGGGTTTTTCCGCATTTTTCCGGTCAAGGAGTGGGAAATGTGCAGTTTTTTCGATTTTTTCCCTCCCGAATCGTCGACGAGGCGAATCCAACGAGGGGTCTAACTTGAAAATCGGCCCAGCCGAACTGGACAAACAATTGACGACATTGAAAATATGGGCGTAGGGGGTTTGACTCGCGCTAAAGCGCTCGTGGGGGGGGTCTCCGCCCCCCCCCAGACCCCCGGGCGGGCCTTCGGCCCGCCTAGGAACCCCTCTCTCCAGTGCCCCTATACTCTCCCGGGCTCCCCCCCCCTTTTTTTTTGCTCCTTTTTTTCCCTCGTCATTTCGTCTGCATCAGTTTTGGGCGGAAGTTGGTGAAAATGGCGCCAAAGTTTTCAACATGGCCAAAAACTCAAAATATTTACGGACGGCCCCCCGGACTAACCTTTTTCCCTGGGATTGTAAAATAGCCTGACTAAACGAAATCGCGGCCTAAATACCGCATCTCTTTGAGGGACGACCCCGACTCATCTTGGCCGGCTAGCATCAGATCCGGCCCTACCTAACCTTCTTGGGGCCGAAATCTCGCAACTCATTTAGGGACGGCCCCTCGAACTTTTCTTGGCCGGTGGGGTTCTAATCTGGCCTGAACTAAAGGTTTAAGGGCTTAAATACCACTTTTCATTTTAGGACGGCCCCCTAGACTCATCTTGGCCGGCTGCCGGCTGGATCCTGATCTGCCCTGACTAAACGAATTCGGGGCCTAACTACCGCCACTCATTTAAGGACGGCCTCCTGGACTTATCTTGGTAGGCAGGCTAGGTCCTAATCTGGCATGACCGAAACGTTTAAGGGCATATAGATACCGCTTCTCATTTAAGGACGCCCCCTGGACTTACGTGGGCCGGCTGGATCCTGATCTGGCCAGAGCTAACCTCTTTCGGGCGTAGATACCGCTTTCCATTTAAGGACGGCCCCCTAGACTTATCTTGGCCGGCTGCCGGCTGAATCCTGATCTGGCCTGACTATACGAATTAGGTGCCAAAGTACCGCTACTCATCTAAGGATGGCCCCCGGACTTGAATTGGCTGGCTGGATCGCAATCTGGCCCGACTGCCCCGTGGTAGGGCCTAAATACCGCTTAACACAGAAGGACAGCGTCCCGGTCTAATCTTGGCCCAAAGATACATGTTTCTAGAGTTGTAAAAGAATTAAATTTTTCTTTTTTAAAAAAAGCTCAGGCACGGCAAGCTTAGCTAAGCGGTCTTCGGATGGAACTGAAGTCTGCTACGCGCCTGTTATATGGTTGGGTTTGTATAAATGTCAGCAATGTTAGTATCAAAATGTTATTGTTACATCTGCTATAGTGAGACCAGCCTAAGGTTCGTCTTTTCGCGAAAGTTACATTAGTCCCCTCCCCTCCGGCGACGACCAGTCCTGTACCCCCTCCACGCTCTCCGCTGCCGCTGCGCATGCGCTGCGCTGCCCGAGCATGCGCAGCGGCAGAGAAGAGCGTGGAGGGGGTACAGGACTGGTCGTCGCCGGAGGGGAGGGGGCTAATGTAACGGTCGCGAAAAGACGAACCTTAGGCTGGTCTCACTATATTAGAATGTACATATAAAATTTCATAATGAAGGTGATGAAATAACTAACTATTCTCCGTTTGACATGGTTTTGTCAAATTCACTGAATTTCCCCATTGAAAGATACAGTCAAATGCCCTAATTTCGGACTTGTGCCTTAATTTCGGACAGTTTGCAGTGAAGTGCTTATTTCAACCTATCTCTGTCACCTTTTGAGAAATTTGAAATCCGAAGACGGCATCGTAAAGTTTGCAGTATAGAGTACCATATTTCGTCAAGTCGGTTGAAGTACCTTTAAAATTTTACAGCACAGGAATTTAAAGTTAAAAAAAAGAATACAGAACAAAATTGCTGGTTTGAAATAAGCTCCCCCAAAAACCGGTGCTCATGTAGGTGTGAGCTGCCCTATGGGTGGTCCTTTCTCGAATGAATGTTTGGTATTTTGGCTACAGAACTACGTAAATTATTATTTTTTATGTCAAACCGTTTTTTGGTATGGAACGATTTTCGAAAGTGCTACAATTTCGGACAGTCCAATTCTGTGGCCCGGTATATGATAGAGCCTCGACTTACCTCTCTTAGGGCCTAAATACCCCTTTTTTAATGAGGGTGGTCCCCCCGGACTTCTCTTGGCCGTCATGATCGATACCTAGCCTGACACAAACGAATAAAGGCAAAAATACCGCTTCTCATGTAAAGACGGGCCCCGGTCTAATCTTGTCCGGCTGGATCATTATCTCGCCTTACCAAACGGAATCCGGGCCTTAAAAAAAACGCTTCTTATTTAAGGACGGTCCCCCGAACTCATCATAGCCAGCGGGAGCCTTATCTGGCCCGACCCAACCGCATAAGGGCATAAATACCGCTTCTTACTTAAGAACGGACCCCTGGACTATTCTTGGCCGGCTGGGTCGTAATCTGGCCAGACCTAACCGTATAAGAACTCAAATACCACTTCTCATATAGGGACGTCCCCACTACCACACACACACACACCTATCTTGGCCGGCTGGATCCTGATCTGGCCTCACCGAACGTAATTGGGACCTAAATACACTTTACATTTAGTGACGGCCCGCCGGACTTATCTGGTCCGCCTGGATCGTAATATAGCCTGACCAAACAGAATCGGGGCTTAAATACCGCTTTTCAATATCGAAAGGCTTTCAGGACTTGTCGTAGGCTGCTAGATCCTAATCCGGCCAAAAAAGTTAAAGTTCCGGGGAAAAAAAATTGTTTCCACCGTGATTTGAACCCCTGATTCCTACCTCCACAGTCTGTCACCTTATCCTCGGGACCATTGAACTGCCAGTAAAGACGGGGCGCATTGCAGGCAGTCTGAGCCACCTTCCGGCAGGCCCAGCCCGAATAAATTATAAGCGAATCCCCCATTTGCTGCTTGGGTACGTGGGAGTACGCCGAGCCATATCGCCTCCCTAAGCGTGGGGTATCGTCGCCAATTGGGAGACCCTGGAGTTGCCGAATTTTAAGTCCAAAAAAGTTGCGCAGCATGTGGGCTCAAACCCACGACCTTTGTATCCGCAGTCCGGTGACAAGACCCTTGGACCACCAGGCCATCGATAGGATGAGACGGCACGGCAGCGAACATTTTGTGAGCAAGCACATAAACAGCCACTTTTGGCAGCCCCGTCCGGGACGGTTGCCGAAAGGGGAGGAGGGATGGGTTCCTTAGTTGCCAGACGACGACGTGAGTCGCGCTTGCCCTCTGTCTGTTAGACGTAGCGGTAGTATCAATTGATTGCTAGTGGAAATGATGGTAAAGTAAAAAATGAAAAATGTAACCTTTCAAATTCGGGCCCGCGACCTAAGTCTCCTTGGTCTAGCAGCTAAACCATCGAGGTACTGATGCTCCAGCTGGCAGGGCTCGGCAAAGCAGTGACGACATTGGTAGAGGGGCAACTGACTGCCCCCACCTCCTAGCAGCCGGCGCCCAGCGCAACGAGGGCCTTTCTTCCTTATTCCCGGAGACAAAATGTTGTAGCAGGAAAATCGAGTGAATTACGTTGAAACGCAATACACACCGCTTCGACCTCAAAAATCGGTCGAACGAATGTAAACAGTGCGCCTACAGACTTCAAAATTTATTCTTGATGTGTTTCTAGTGTTGTGAAAGAATTAAAGTAACACAGACACAAAAAAAAAGCTTTCCCCTCGGTGTTGAACCGAACACCCACTGGTCCGCAGTCTGCCACCGTATCCCCGTGACCACTTGACTGCCGATGGATACAGCGAGCTCGGCAGCCACCTTGTCCCTCCTGTCGACGGCCCCGGCTCGGCGGCCTGGCTGCGGGCCGCAAAACTTAATAATTTTGCCCTCCCGCCCAAACAGTGCGTCGGAGGAAAAAATGTTGTAGATCTCGTCGAGACGCAATAAACGCTGTTACGAAATCGAAAATCGGCCCAGCGGTTCGGAGAAGAGGACGGGGTTCCTGAAAACCCCGTGCCGGTATTTTAGTTTTTCGGAAAAACCAATCGAGTACCAACGCTCCCATTGGCAGAGCTCGGAACGGCAGTGACAACTCTGGGGGAAAGGGCCAACTGCCGGCAAACCGAGTGGAAGCCCTGTTTCCTTCTTCTCGGAGGAATACTATGGCAGTTGGAAATTTCTTTGAGACGCAATACACACCACAGAAAAATCGACCCAGCGAACGTAAACAGCACGCCCAAAGAGTTGAAGAACTCACGTTGACGTGCTTCTCGTGTTGTACGAAAATTAAAGTTTAACGAAACAAAAGTTCCTCACCGGGATCGAACCCAGGGCCCTTTCCTTCGCAGTCTGTCACCTTATCCTCGGGACCACTGAACTGACGTTGGGAGCTGCGAATTCGGCAGCAAAGTTGAGCCACCTGCAGGCGACCCCGGCCCGGCGGCCTAGCGGGCCGCAAACCCTTCTTTTTGCCCTCCTGCCCAAACGGTGCGTCGGAGGAAAGAAAATTGTAGATCTCGTCAAAACGCAATAAATGCTGTTTCGATATCGAAAATCGGCCCAGCGGTTCAGAAAAGAGGACGAGTTTTCAAAAAACCCGGTACCGGTATTTTAGTTATTCGGAAAAACCATTCGAGTACCAACGCTCCCATTGCCAGAGATCTAAACGGCAGTGACAACTTTGGGGAAAGGGGCAACTGCCAGCAAACCGAGTGGAAGCCCCCTGTTTTCTTCTTCTCGGCGGAAAAATATGGCCGCAGGAAAATTCGTTGCGACGCAATGCACCTCCAAAGACTTGGAGAACCCTCCATGACGTGTCTCCTGTGATGTAAAATAATTTAAAAACAAAAACGGATTTCCCCACGGGAATCGAACCCACGACCCTCCCTTCCTCAGTCTGTCGCCTTAGCCACGAGACCACCGGACTACGGTTGGGAATTGTCAGCTCGGCAGCCAGCTCGTCCCGCGTGCCGCAGCCCCGGCCCGGCAGCCTCCCGGCCCGCAAACCCTTCTTTTCGCCCTAGCGCCCAAGCGGTGCGTCCAAGGAAAACCATGAAAAATCCATGTTGTAGATCTCGTCGAGACGGAATAAACGCCGTTTCGAAATTGAAAATCGGTCGAGCGGTTCGGAAAGGAGGACGATTTTTATTAAAAAATCCCGGTACGGGTATTTTAGTTTTTCCGGAAAATGGAAAGAAAAATCATTCGAGTACCAACGCTCCCATTGACAGAGCTCGGCACGACAGTGACAACTTTGGGGAAAGGGGAAACTCCCGGCAAACCGAGTGGAAGCCCTCTGTTTCGTTTTTCCCAGAGGAAAAATAGGACAGCAGGAAATTTCGTTGAGACGCAATACACACCACCCAAAGACATGAAGAAATACCCTCGATGTGTCTCTCGTGTTGTAAAAGAAGTAAAAAAAAAAGGAAAAAAAAAGTTTCCCCGTCGGAATCGAACCAAGTACCCTCCGCTCCGCAGTCTGTCACTATAGCCACGGGACCACTGGACTGCCGATAGAAGCTGCGATCTCGGCAGCCGGCTGCTTCGGCGTGCCGCGGCCCCGGCGTGCCGCGGCCCCGGTCCGCAAACCCTGCTTCTTTTCGCCCTAGCGACCAAACGGTGCGTCGGAGGAAAACCATGAAAATTCCATGTTGTAGATCTCGTCGAGACGGAATAAACGCCGTCTCGAAATTGAAAATCGGTCACGCGGTTCGGAAAAGAGGACGGGTTTTGTACACAGCCGGGTTCGGTGGTTTCGGTTTTCCCTTCCTATTTTCCAAACGGGACCAGATAGGAAGGTGCGCTCTTCGGGAGATGAAAGCCCTGGTCGAGACGGAATAAACGCCGTCTCGAAATTGAAAATCGGTCACGCGGTTCGGAAAAGAGGACGGGTTTTGTACACAGCCGGGTTCGGTCTTCAGTTTTCCCTTCCTATTTTCCAAACGGGACCAGATAGGAAGGTGCGCTCTTCGGGAGATGAAAGCCCTGGTCGAGACGGAATAAACGCCGTCTCGAAATTGAAAATCGGTCACGCGGTTCGGAAAAGAGGACGGGTTTTGTAAACAGCCGCGGGTTCGGGCTTCAGTTTTCCCTTCCTCTTTTCCAAACGGGACCAGATGGGAAGGTGCGCTCTTCGGGAGATGAAAACCCTGGTCGAGACGGAATAAACGGCGTTTCGAAATTGAAAATCGGTCGAGCGGTTCGGAAAAGAGGACGGGTTTTGTCCAAACCCGGATACCGGGTTTCGGTTTTTCCTCGATATCTTCTAAACGGTACCAGATAGAAAGATGCGCTCTTCGGGAAAAGAAAGCTCTGGTCCTAGCGCACAATCGCCTCGCTTTGACCCCCCATCCATCTGTGACGGAAATGGGTGAAAAGGAGGGCGGAACGTTTCCGGTACGCCCGAAAACGGGTTTTTTCGGGTTTTCTCCGGAACGGAACCCGATAGAGAGATGCCCTAGGGTGGAAAAGGAGGCCCCGGTCCTAGCGAACAATCTCCCCACTCGGCCCCGCTTCACGCTTTCACGCGAGCGGGTGAAAATGCGAGCGGAAGGTTTCCCGGTGCCGGCCGGGCGGGGTTTTTCCGCATTTTTCCGGTCAAGGAGTGGGAAATGTGCAGTTTTTCGATTTTTTCCCTCCCGAATCGTCGACGAGGCGAATCCAACGAGGGGTCTAACTTGAAAATCGGCCCAGCCGAACTGGACAAACAATTGACGACATTGAAAAATGTATACGGGCGTAGGGGGTTTGGACCCCCGGGCGGGCCTTCGGCCCGCCTAGGAACCCCTCTCTCCAGTGCCCCTATACTCTCCCGGGCTCCCCCCCCCTTTTTTTTTGCTCCTTTTTTTCCCTCGTCATTTCGTCTGCATCAGTTTTGGGCGGAAGTTGGTGAAAATGGCGCCAAAGTTTTCAACATGGCCAAAAACTCAAAATATTTACGGACGGCCCCCCGGACTAACCTTTTTCCCTGGGATTGTAAAATAGCCTGACTAAACGAAATCGCGGCCTAAATACCGCATCTCTTTGAGGGACGACCCCGACTCATCTTGGCCGGCTAGCATCAGATCCGGCCCTACCTAACCTTCTTGGGGCCGAAATCTCGCAACTCATTTAGGGACGGCCCCTCGAACTTTTCTTGGCCGGTGGGGTTCTAATCTGGCCTGAACTAAAGGTTTAAGGGCTTAAATACCACTTTTCATTTTAGGACGGCCCCCTAGACTCATCTTGGCCGGCTGCCGGCTGGATCCTGATCTGCCCTGACTAAACGAATTCGGGGCCTAACTACCGCCACTCATTTAAGGACGGCCTCCTGGACTTATCTTGGTAGGCAGGCTAGGTCCTAATCTGGCATGACCGAAACGTTTAAGGGCATATAGATACCGCTTCTCATTTAAGGACGCCCCCTGGACTTACGTGGGCCGGCTGGATCCTGATCTGGCCAGAGCTAACCTCTTTCGGGCGTAGATACCGCTTTCCATTTAAGGACGGCCCCCTAGACTTATCTTGGCCGGCTGCCGGCTGAATCCTGATCTGGCCTGACTATACGAATTAGGTGCCAAAGTACCGCTACTCATCTAAGGATGGCCCCCGGACTTGAATTGGCTGGCTGGATCGCAATCTGGCCCGACTGCCCCGTGGTAGGGCCTAAATACCGCTTAACACAGAAGGACAGCGTCCCGGTCTAATCTTGGCCCAAAGATACATGTTTCTAGAGTTGTAAAAGAATTAAATTTTTCTTTTTTAAAAAAAGCTCAGGCACGGCAAGCTTAGCTAAGCGGTCTTCGGATGGAACTGAAGTCTGCTACGCGCCTGTTATATGGTTGGGTTTGTATAAATGTCAGCAATGTTAGTATCAAAATGTTATTGTTACATCTGCTATAGTGAGACCAGCCTAAGGTTCGTCTTTTCGCGAAAGTTACATTAGTCCCCTCCCCTCCGGCGACGACCAGTCCTGTACCCCCTCCACGCTCTCCGCTGCCGCTGCGCATGCGCTGCGCTGCCCGAGCATGCGCAGCGGCAGAGAAGAGCGTGGAGGGGGTACAGGACTGGTCGTCGCCGGAGGGGAGGGGGCTAATGTAACGGTCGCGAAAAGACGAACCTTAGGCTGGTCTCACTATATTAGAATGTACATATAAAATTTCATAATGAAGGTGATGAAATAACTAACTATTCTCCGTTTGACATGGTTTTGTCAAATTCACTGAATTTCCCCATTGAAAGATACAGTCAAATGCCCTAATTTCGGACTTGTGCCTTAATTTCGGACAGTTTGCAGTGAAGTGCTTATTTCAACCTATCTCTGTCACCTTTTGAGAAATTTGAAATCCGAAGACGGCATCGTAAAGTTTGCAGTATAGAGTACCATATTTCGTCAAGTCGGTTGAAGTACCTTTAAAATTTTACAGCACAGGAATTTAAAGTTAAAAAAAAGAATACAGAACAAAATTGCTGGTTTGAAATAAGCTCCCCCAAAAACCGGTGCTCATGTAGGTGTGAGCTGCCCTATGGGTGGTCCTTTCTCGAATGAATGTTTGGTATTTTGGCTACAGAACTACGTAAATTATTATTTTTTATGTCAAACCGTTTTTTGGTATGGAACGATTTTCGAAAGTGCTACAATTTCGGACAGTCCAATTCTGTGGCCCGGTATATGATAGAGCCTCGACTTACCTCTCTTAGGGCCTAAATACCCCTTTTTTAATGAGGGTGGTCCCCCCGGACTTCTCTTGGCCGTCATGATCGATACCTAGCCTGACACAAACGAATAAAGGCAAAAATACCGCTTCTCATGTAAAGACGGGCCCCGGTCTAATCTTGTCCGGCTGGATCATTATCTCGCCTTACCAAACGGAATCCGGGCCTTAAAAAAAACGCTTCTTATTTAAGGACGGTCCCCCGAACTCATCATAGCCAGCGGGAGCCTTATCTGGCCCGACCCAACCGCATAAGGGCATAAATACCGCTTCTTACTTAAGAACGGACCCCTGGACTATTCTTGGCCGGCTGGGTCGTAATCTGGCCAGACCTAACCGTATAAGAACTCAAATACCACTTCTCATATAGGGACGTCCCCACTACCACACACACACACACCTATCTTGGCCGGCTGGATCCTGATCTGGCCTCACCGAACGTAATTGGGACCTAAATACACTTTACATTTAGTGACGGCCCGCCGGACTTATCTGGTCCGCCTGGATCGTAATATAGCCTGACCAAACAGAATCGGGGCTTAAATACCGCTTTTCAATATCGAAAGGCTTTCAGGACTTGTCGTAGGCTGCTAGATCCTAATCCGGCCAAAAAAGTTAAAGTTCCGGGGAAAAAAAATTGTTTCCACCGTGATTTGAACCCCTGATTCCTACCTCCACAGTCTGTCACCTTATCCTCGGGACCATTGAACTGCCAGTAAAGACGGGGCGCATTGCAGGCAGTCTGAGCCACCTTCCGGCAGGCCCAGCCCGAATAAATTATAAGCGAATCCCCCATTTGCTGCTTGGGTACGTGGGAGTACGCCGAGCCATATCGCCTCCCTGAGCGTGGGGTATCGTCGCCAATTGGGAGACCCTGGAGTTGCCGAATTTTAAGTCCAAAAAAGTTGCGCAGCATGTGGGCTCAAACCCACGACCTTTGTATCCGCAGTCCGGTGACAAGACCCTTGGACCACCAGGCCATCGATAGGATGAGACGGCACGGCAGCGAACATTTTGTGAGCAAGCACATAAACAGCCACTTTTGGCAGCCCCGTCCGGGACGGTTGCCGAAAGGGGAGGAGGGATGGGTTCCTTAGTTGCCAGACGACGACGTGAGTCGCGCTTGCCCTCTGTCTGTTAGACGTAGCGGTAGTATCAATTGATTGCTAGTGGAAATGATGGTAAAGTAAAAAATGAAAAATGTAACCTTTCAAATTCGGGCCCGCGACCTAAGTCTCCTTGGTCTAGCAGCTAAACCATCGAGGTACTGATGCTCCAGCTGGCAGGGCTCGGCAAAGCAGTGACGACATTGGTAGAGGGGCAACTGACTGCCCCCACCTCCTAGCAGCCGGCGCCCAGCGCAACGAGGGCCTTTCTTCCTTATTCCCGGAGACAAAATGTTGTAGCAGGAAAATCGAGTGAATTACGTTGAAACGCAATACACACCGCTTCGACCTCAAAAATCGGTCGAACGAATGTAAACAGTGCGCCTACAGACTTCAAAATTTATTCTTGATGTGTTTCTAGTGTTGTGAAAGAATTAAAGTAACACAGACACAAAAAAAAAGCTTTCCCCTCGGTGTTGAACCGAACACCCACTGGTCCGCAGTCTGCCACCGTATCCCCGTGACCACTTGACTGCCGATGGATACAGCGAGCTCGGCAGCCACCTTGTCCCTCCTGTCGACGGCCCCGGCTCGGCGGCCTGGCTGCGGGCCGCAAAACTTAATAATTTTGCCCTCCCGCCCAAACAGTGCGTCGGAGGAAAAAATGTTGTAGATCTCGTCGAGACGCAATAAACGCTGTTACGAAATCGAAAATCGGCCCAGCGGTTCGGAGAAGAGGACGGGGTTCCTGAAAACCCCGTGCCGGTATTTTAGTTTTTCGGAAAAACCAATCGAGTACCAACGCTCCCATTGGCAGAGCTCGGAACGGCAGTGACAACTCTGGGGGAAAGGGCCAACTGCCGGCAAACCGAGTGGAAGCCCTGTTTCCTTCTTCTCGGAGGAATACTATGGCAGTTGGAAATTTCTTTGAGACGCAATACACACCACAGAAAAATCGACCCAGCGAACGTAAACAGCACGCCCAAAGAGTTGAAGAACTCACGTTGACGTGCTTCTCGTGTTGTACGAAAATTAAAGTTTAACGAAACAAAAGTTCCTCACCGGGATCGAACCCAGGGCCCTTTCCTTCGCAGTCTGTCACCTTATCCTCGGGACCACTGAACTGACGTTGGGAGCTGCGAATTCGGCAGCAAAGTTGAGCCACCTGCAGGCGACCCCGGCCCGGCGGCCTAGCGGGCCGCAAACCCTTCTTTTTGCCCTCCTGCCCAAACGGTGCGTCGGAGGAAAGAAAATTGTAGATCTCGTCAAAACGCAATAAATGCTGTTTCGATATCGAAAATCGGCCCAGCGGTTCAGAAAAGAGGACGAGTTTTCAAAAAACCCGGTACCGGTATTTTAGTTATTCGGAAAAACCATTCGAGTACCAACGCTCCCATTGCCAGAGCTCTAAACGGCAGTGACAACTTTGGGGAAAGGGGCAACTGCCAGCAAACCGAGTGGAAGCCCCCTGTTTTCTTCTTCTCGGCGGAAAAATATGGCCGCAGGAAAATTCGTTGCGACGCAATGCACCTCCCAAAGACTTGGAGAACCCTCCATGACGTGTCTCCTGTGATGTAAAATAATTTAAAAACAAAAACGGATTTCCCCACGGGAATCGAACCCACGACCCTCCCTTCCTCAGTCTGTCGCCTTAGCCACGAGACCACCGGACTACGGTTGGGAATTGTCAGCTCGGCAGCCAGCTCGTCCCGCGTGCCGCAGCCCCGGCCCGGCGGCCTCCCGGCCCGCAAACCCTTCTTTTCGCCCTAGCGCCCAAGCGGTGCGTCCAAGGAAAACCATGAAAAATCCATGTTGTAGATCTCGTCGAGACGGAATAAACGCCGTTTCGAAATTGAAAATCGGTCGAGCGGTTCGGAAAGGAGGACGATTTTTATTAAAAAATCCCGGTACGGGTATTTTAGTTTTTCCGGAAAATGGAAAGAAAAATCATTCGAGTACCAACGCTCCCATTGACAGAGCTCGGCACGACAGTGACAACTTTGGGGAAAGGGGAAACTCCCGGCAAACCGAGTGGAAGCCCTCTGTTTCGTTTTTCCCAGAGGAAAAATAGGACAGCAGGAAATTTCGTTGAGACGCAATACACACCACCCAAAGACATGAAGAAATACCCTCGATGTGTCTCTCGTGTTGTAAAAGAAGTAAAAAAAAAAGGAAAAAAAAAAGTTTCCCCGTCGGAATCGAACCAAGTACCCTCCGCTCCGCAGTCTGTCACTATAGCCACGGGACCACTGGACTGCCGATAGAAGCTGCGATCTCGGCAGCCGGCTGCTTCGGCGTGCCGCGGCCCCGGCGTGCCGCGGCCCCGGTCCGCAAACCCTGCTTCTTTTCGCCCTAGCGACCAAACGGTGCGTCGGAGGAAAACCATGAAAATTCCATGTTGTAGATCTCGTCGAGACGGAATAAACGCCGTCTCGAAATTGAAAATCGGTCACGCGGTTCGGAAAAGAGGACGGGTTTTGTACACAGCCGGGTTCGGTGGTTTCGGTTTTCCCTTCCTATTTTCCAAACGGGACCAGATAGGAAGGTGCGCTCTTCGGGAGATGAAAGCCCTGGTCGAGACGGAATAAACGCCGTCTCGAAATTGAAAATCGGTCACGCGGTTCGGAAAAGAGGACGGGTTTTGTACACAGCCGGGTTCGGTCTTCAGTTTTCCCTTCCTATTTTCCAAACGGGACCAGATAGGAAGGTGCGCTCTTCGGGAGATGAAAGCCCTGGTCGAGACGGAATAAACGCCGTCTCGAAATTGAAAATCGGTCACGCGGTTCGGAAAAGAGGACGGGTTTTGTAAACAGCCGCGGGTTCGGGCTTCAGTTTTCCCTTCCTCTTTTCCAAACGGGACCAGATGGGAAGGTGCGCTCTTCGGGAGATGAAAACCCTGGTCGAGACGGAATAAACGGCGTTTCGAAATTGAAAATCGGTCGAGCGGTTCGGAAAAGAGGACGGGTTTTGTCCAAACCCGGATACCGGGTTTCGGTTTTTCCTCGATATCTTCTAAACGGTACCAGATAGAAAGATGCGCTCTTCGGGAAAAGAAAGCTCTGGTCCTAGCGCACAATCGCCTCGCTTTGACCCCCCATCCATCTGTGACGGAAATGGGTGAAAAGGAGGGCGGAACGTTTCCGGTACGCCCGAAAACGGGTTTTTTTCGGGTTTTCTCCGGAACGGAACCCGATAGAGAGATGCCCTAGGGTGGAAAAGGAGGCCCCGGTCCTAGCGAACAATCTCCCCACTCGGCCCCGCTTCACGCTTTCACGCGAGCGGGTGAAAATGCGAGCGGAAGGTTTCCCGGTGCCGGCCGGGCGGGGTTTTTTCCGCATTTTTCCGGTCAAGGAGTGGGAAATGTGCAGTTTTTCGATTTTTTCCCTCCCGAATCGTCGACGAGGCGAATCCAACGAGGGGTCTAACTTGAAAATCGGCCCAGCCGAACTGGACAAACAATTGACGACATTGAAAAATGTATACGGGCGTAGGGGGTTTGGACCCGTTCAATGACAGCCCAGCCCAGCTAAAATATTACTAGGGGAGCCCGCGGCCTGGCGCTTTCCGCGTTCTGGAGGACAAAGGGCTCGTAAACTAGACCGTTAAAAGTAAACACCCGCCACTTCAAGACCCCCCGCTCCAGCCGCGGACGGCCACCCGAGCCGCCAGCTCAGCCCTGCCCGTCCCGCCCGCCTCACCCCCCACCCTACCCGATCCAACTCAAGTGCTTCGCTCCGTGGACCAATCCACTTGAAAATTAAGACCCAGTCCCCAAATTTTAAATTCGAACCACAGAAACATCAAAATGCGCTAATTATCATCGGATTTTAACTCACATTACAGAGATACTTGAATGGCGGTTGTAGTACACACCCTTTAAAAGTTAGTTTCCGATCGCCGCAGCACCATCACTGATGATCCAAGTGTTCAATCCTTCAACACTTTAAAGTGTTCAAATATCATTTAACATATAAATGTGTTCAATAACAGAGTTGTTGTACACTTACAAGTGTTCAACGCACTTGGTTTATCAGTGATACTCCAAGACCAGCCCCAGCCTCCCAAAAAGTATTCGTCAATAGTTCAACGTCACAAATGAAACTTCGTCAGCTGAACTGTCTCTCTACCAGCCGGCATGCCAATTTTTTTTATAAAGCCTGCCCCTCTGCTTTGTAAAAGCTTGATAGCGGGCTTATGCAATCGATCTGGTGTCTGTTTGCGACATCGACGACCTTAATATCCGAAAAACCCATAGTTAGGTGTCGAGTAATGGGCTTTGGGTCATTTTGCGATCTTTAGCTCCGGAATCGGTAAAATGGTAAAATCCAGCGGGCGGCAACTCAGCGCTCCTCGCGGAGCCATGCGGTAGCAGGGCAGGTGGCGGCGCGTAGCGGCGGCCGGGGCAGCTGAGGAGTTGCTGCGCTCGACTTCAAACCAAAGTTTTGCCTATAAGGAGACGTTTAACACACATATGTACAGCGAGCCGAAGAAAGCTAATGAAACGAGCTTTCTAACGCGCCTATTGTCTTTGCGATTTGATGATTCTTAATTGAGATATGAAGGAAAATAGAGAAATGAGTGTCTGACGCGTCGACTTCGAGTTAAGTTTAAACAGCCTTTCTGTCCGATTTCGATCACGGCGAGTGGCCTATCTGACGCGGAATTTCACGCGCTTTCTCCTGATTACCTTACTTAATTCGGAAAGCACGCCAGCCGTCTTAAAAACGACACCTTCTGATTCCCGTGTCCGCACGTTCGGTTTGAATTGGTGCTCGCCGCTGGGAGGAGTGGTGGGATGAAAAATTCTTCGCGCACATCAGTTCTCCGTGGTGTGATGAGGGCTACACTCGGCGAGCTTGTTGTGCCTGTGTGTGTGTGAACTTGGGTATTTTATTCAAGACAGGTTGTTGGCAACACACACCTGTCGTTTGTGGCTCCGGTGCCTCGTTTATCCAGGTGAGAATACAAATATAATAGCTGCTCTCTTCTGATTTCTACCAGAATTTAGATGTTTTTTGCGTGTTACTACGGAAATTCTCAACACTTTCGTAGTGAACGGAGGTTAGGGTTTCTTGTGTTTATCACTTCTTGCACCAAAGTCAACAATATTTGTAGCTGTCAAGGCCTTAAACTAATGAAGAAGTTCTGATTCACGCTTTAAACCTGTTTGCCTTGAGTTTCAAATGTATTGCGCTGTTAGTTTGCAATTCAAACCATAAGACTTTTGAGTCAATGCAAACAATGCTTTGTTAGTAACAGGTGGTTCAGAATTGAGTAATTAATCAGATGTTGTCTATTGCAGAAAAACCTTGTGCAGCAGTATTTTGAGAAATGGAAGAAGGATCGAGCAAGGTGAGATTTGCTATATTGGTATGCTTTTTCTTGGAATTTCCTCGCCTTATGTTCTGGAACATATTTTAATACATTATTCGTAATTTACATTTATAGCCTGTCACTGAACTGAGAAAAAAGATTAGCACATGCAGCTAAAACAATTGCAATATTGCTGTGTCCACGATGAGGGGACTGAGGGGCCAGGAAATCGACACACGCGTAGCGCTACGTATGGTACATTTATTGGAGGCACACTAACAATCACAATATACACTGACACTCGGAATAACTCTGATAGCCTATCACTCTGGAGAACTGGCCAACACGAAGAACCGGCCGATGCTCGGGTTCAACGTGTGGGACAGAAGTGCCGGTCAGCGGTCGGCAGCGGCAAGAGCTCGGCCGCCGGGCGCTGCCGGCGCTGTGGGCGCTGCGGGCGCTGCCCGAACTGTTTGCGCCTGTAGCGCTATCGGGCGCAGCCGGAACTACCTCGGCCTTATGAGGGCGGCGACATAGCAGTCCTCCCCCCGAAAAAAAAGAAGGTACTCTACCAATTGCAGTCTATGATGACTTAAAACTATACACAATTAACAATGAAAAGAAAGAGAAAAAAAAATGTGCACAAGAGAGGCTATTTTGTTGCCAATTCTGCTTCCTTGAGGCATAAGGTGCAGGGGATGCGGCGTGGCGGGGTGACCGGGGGCGAGGCCAGGAGCTGCTCCTCTTCCTGCTCGTCGTCAGAGCCGACCAATGGCTCGTTGTCGAGCTCCAGCTCGTCGTCCTGTGCGGAAGTGTCCTCAATCGTGGTGAGGTGGAGCTGGTAGTCCTGCAGGTAGGTCGGCTGCTGGCGCTGTCGCGCGGACCGCCGCGGGCCCGGGGATGATGCTGCTGCCCCGGTCGCTGACCCGGGGGCAGCGGCCTGCTCCACCCCGGCGTTCTGCTCGGGGGTGGGCAGGCCCCATGTCTTGAGGAGCTCGTCCAGCCACGGGTCGTGGCAGCCGGGCGACGGGGTCGGGAGGGGGCCACCATGATGTAAAAAAATGAGCTTGGCCTTTCGATACTGGCGCCTTTTCCCTTGCGGCACCACCGGGTCCCATTGCACCACCTGTTCTGGTGTTGGTGCTGGCGGTGGTGCGGTGGTGTTGCGCGGCGTTGTTGGCGTCGGCGGTGAGCTCTGTGCTGGCTCTCGAGGGAAAGGTCCAGCCGCCGCTGGGCGGGTGCCTTGGGGCGTGCCCTCAGTCGTTGCCACACGTCGCGCTGCTGGCGTGGCGTGGCCACGGGGGTGGCTGCCCCCCGCGGGCCGGCGTCGTGCTCTGGCCCTGCCGTCTCCGCGGCTCCGCTCTTGCTGTGGGGCGTCGACTGGCCTGGTGGTGTGGCTGGGGCCGTTGTGGTGCGCCCCCCTTGTCGGCCCTTAGGCGACGGCGCGGCGCGTTTTTCGGCGCGCGCCCCAGCCCGCTTCTCACGGGTGTTGGACGGGCTCGGGCGTGGGCCGGAGCGGCTTGTGGACCCGCGGTTGGAGGGCGGTCTTGCGACGCGGCCCTCACAGCCACAGCTGCGGTGTCTGGCTCGGCTCCAGCTCGCGCTGCTGGCGGGGCGGTAGGGCGGCTTGGTTGCTCGGCGCTGACCGCCGGACCGCGACCGCTCGCGGCGCGCAGACCCGCTCCGGCCGGGCGGCCTAACAGCTCTGCCCGGCGGTGGGTGCCCGTGTGAAAAGAGTAGCCTGAATGTGAGTGGAACCGCGTCTGAGACGAAAGATCGAGTCCCGGGCGCGTTCAGTCGTTTTTAAGACCAACTAAAGTTCGCGAGCAGACCTGGTTCAGACCGAGGGTGGTGAGTCTGGCGCGAGGGGGACATCACTTCGTTCAGTCAGTGTACACGCTCTAAAAAAGTCACTTTTCAGTCACACTTCAGTCAATTTCAGTCATTCAGTCATTACAGTCATTCGGTCATTTTCAGTCACTTTCTAGCCACTTCTGTTGATCGTCGGCGTCAAAAGATTGAACGAGTTGCCTATCCAGCAGGCTTCATGTGTGAGAACAGGCTTCAATAATGAATTACACAAGTTTGAGTGACATTTCAGTCACTTCAGTCAACTTTCAATCGCTCCAGCCATTTTTTTAGTCACTCCAGTCATTTTTAGTCGTCTGTGTTATTTCGCTTCCTGTTATTTTTAGTCGAATTCCTGTCATTTTCAGTCAAATTTCAGTCATTATCAGTCATTTTCAGTCATTCGCAGTCATTTGTCAATCTTCAGTCAAAAGTCAGTGTACAGGCAAAATCGAAGTGATGTCCCCCTCGGTCTGGCGTCTGAACGGCGTCGCCACGCAGGCTTACTCGGATTGGAACAGGCTCTTTTTGGTGTCTTTGCACGATCTGGAGATGGACTGAACCGCCGGATACATTCAGACAATGTACAGACCGTGTCCAGTCGCTCGAGCTCGGCGAGGGGGTGGCTCGGCCAGGGGGTTGCTGGATGAGAAATCCACAGGGCGCATACTTGCAGCCTTCCCCGTCAAACTGAAAGCCGTCTGAACCGCTACAGGCCGCATTCACAGGCGCGTAGCCAGACTCAGATTTCGGGGTTTGGAGTGTTCAGGCGCTTCGCGGGTTGCCTACCTTTCAGGGGTGTGTACATGTTCGCTTGTGTTACGAGATGAGGAAAAGAAGACTAACCCCCCCCCTGGCTACGCGCCTGAGGCACAGACCGGCACGGATGGCGCGGACGCGTGGCGCAGCAAGCAGGAGCGAGTGCGGGAGATGACACGAACGAGAACCGTGTAGTTGCGGAGACTTAGCGCCTGCCTCCCGTTCCCGTCCAACGCAAGACTAAAGTAACGGACAACGCCTACAGACAGGCAGAGACACGCACGGCGTTTAACCGAGCGCTTAACCCACGGCTCACTTTTCGCTCTAGCCGCAGCCCTTACCACCTGTCCCCCCGTAGCCTGTCTTGACTTGCGCGTCAAAACGCTGCTCTCTCTCTCTCTCTCTCTCTCTCTCTCTCTCTCTCTCTCTCTCTCTCTCTCTCTCCTCTCTCTCTCTCTCTCTCCTCCTTCTCCTCTCTTTCCCCCTTTTCCCCTCTTTCTTCTCTTTTCCTTTCCTCTCCTCCATTTTTCCTTTCCGGGCCGGAGTTTCGGGGTGGGGTTAACCCCTAACCCCTGGCTACGCGCCTGCGCATTCAGTCGCCTCGCCGCACAGCGCGCCGCGCCGCGCTAGAGTCTCTATATAGCACAACGCTCTGCGGCTGCGGGCCCGCAACACGAGCGTTGCGGGCTTGCCTGTCTGCACGGGGCCTGCCGCGCGTGTTGCCTAGCTAGGGGCCCCTTGCACCAAACCGATACATGCACTACCAGTGTTGGATTGTGATACTTTCCAAAAGTGTTACAATACAACCGCTGACGAATATGCGACAATTGCGAAACGTGCTGTTCATACCGCCCCTGATGTGTGTCGCTAGCCCAGCACTTCTGGGCCCCGCCTGTGCGCAGGGCGAGGCCTCGAAGTGCCGAGCGGCCGCGACACACGGCAGATGCAGTTTGGACGTCGCGGTGGCAGCACGGCAGCCAGACAGGGCGGACTTCAGAGGGTAAGAGAGAGCCAAATATTGTGTCAAAGAACCACCGACCAATTATAGTGCAATACCCAAAGAGCCTAGATATTTAATAATAGAGCCCATAATCATTCAAGTAACTTCACACCTAACATGGTGCATCGCCACTAAAGAGCCCGTTCTAAAATTATTGCACTAAGAGCCATAATTTTTTTTTAAATGAGCCTTAATACTTGTGCATCTCTCTCCTCACAACTTGCCTGCTGAGTCTCGGGAGTACAAGCCAATCTCGTGCCGGTGGAGACGCCCCTCCGCATCTCCGTCTCCGCTTGCAGGGATTTGGACACCCTCCAACAAGAAGACCCCGAGGCCCGTCGGATTATCAACTCCATCACATCAGTGCCGTCTCCCGAGAACCCCTGCATCGTCTTCTGGGTGTCGGGAAACATCAGCTTCAACAATACTCGTCTCTTCGCTCAACGCCTCGTCGAATTGGCCGGC